>NNCF01134204.1:0-21897 GCA_002313205.1 Laupala kohalensis | reverse complement strand
TGGACTAACTGCGTTAACTAAGTTTCGGAATGCGTAACACAAATTACTTAATTGGGAATTAAGATTGTCAATGTGACAATTCCATTTGAGGTTCTCTTGAATATGGAGACCTAAGAATTTTGTATTCGTAACAGTTTTTAATTGTGTTCCGTTTAAAGAAAGAGAAACCTGGGGTAAATATTTTGTGATACTATTGTGAAATGACATAGACACTGTTTTGTCACTGTTTACAATAAGACGATTTGCATGGAACCAAGTCGAAATGTTAGACAAAACATTTTGAGCATTGGCGTGTTTACGTAAATTAGTGTCATCAGCAAAAAGAACCATTTTGCAATCTGATGTGGATGATGACATGTCGTTCACATACAATAAAAAGAGTATAGGGCCGAGAATTGATCCTTGGGGTACTCCGCAAGTAAGTGGCTTTGTTTCTGAAAGACAACGCTCAAGTATTTTATTTTTAATATAGGATATTTCTACCTGTTGATATCTATCCTTTAAATAAGAAGTTAACCATTGATGTGGAAGTCCACGATTGCCTAAAGAATGCAATTTGGAAAGGAGAATTTCGTGATCGATGAGATCGAAAGCTTTGGATAAGTCAAGAAAAACACCCTGAGGATTTTCTCCACGGTCAAGAGATGTGGTAACTTCGTTTAAGAAGGAAAATATGGCGCTTGTAGTGGAAAAGGATTTCCTAAAACCGTGTTGATCATCAGAGAGAATGTTATTTTTTGATAAAAAATCTAGAAGACGCTTATAGAATAATTTTTCTAGGATTTTTGAGAAAGTGGGTAGTAGAGATATTGGTCGGTAATTTCCAATATTAAGTTTGTTACCTTTCTTGTGTAAAGGTTTCACTTTAGCTCTCTTAAATATGTTGGGAAACACCCCTTCCGATAAAGAACTATTAAAAATATTTACGAGTGGATTTAATATAGCGTGGGACGAAGATTTAACAATAAACTCAGGTATATCATCTATGCCTCGTGAAAATTTGTTTTTTAAGGAGCTGATGATTCCCATGACTTCACTGGCGTTAGTTTCGGAAGTGAACATAGAATTGGGTATGTGGGTGTATATAATTGGAGGACATTGATTTGGATATATTGAGTTCGTTATTTTACCAACTTCTGAGAAGGAAGAATTAAACAAACTTGCAATGTCCTGAGGATTTGATACGATTTTTCCATCGTTTAGTAAAGAAACATTTTCGTCGCGATTTTCAGAAGTTGACGTGTAATTGTTAACAATATTCCACATGGCTTTCATCCGGTTGTTCGATTTTAGTATATGCCTGTCGTTTTCCATAACTTTAGCTGCATAGACTACTTTTCGGAGAATAGTCTTATATTTACGAAAATAATTATGGAATTCGGGTGGTTGGTTATAGCGTTTTGAAAGATAATATAAACGGCGTTTGTTTTTTGAAGAAATTCTTATCCCTAGGGTGATCCATCTATTGTATTTTTTTGTGTTAATTAACTTGCGTTTTATGGGAAAACTAGAGTTGTAATGTTTTAGGAATGTTGAGATAAATACATTGAATTTGTCGTCGGTGTTTTGGCAATTGTAAACATCTTTCCATGTTTCTTCACGCAAATAATTTACGAATATGGATTTATTTATGTCATTAAACTCTCTTGTAAATTTGTAAAGGATTTTAAGCGGTTTTAGTGTATTATTAATAGTCAATACTTGAGCAAGGTGATCACTGTATCCGGCGATAAACACTTCAGAGAGATACGAGATTCCATTGTTGACTATAATTTGATCTAGCAATGTTTGAGATGAGCCGGAGAGGCGAGTGGGGTCATTTATCGTAGTAATAAGGTTGAAGGAGTCGATAAGATTCTTGAATCGATTAACTGGTGAATGTGCAGAGTCGGATGTACTCAAGAAATCGATATTGAAATCACCACATATAACGATAGATTTAGTAGATTTATGTGCGATATGTTCTAAAACATTTTCGAAGTTCCGAAAAAATATGTCAAGATCTGATTGAGGAGGTCTATAAATACACAAAACAACAATACCGGTGTCGGTCAGTTCAACTGCAGAAATTTCGAACACACTATCTACGCAGAAGTTCTCGTAGCCTGTCAGTGGAGAAGATAAAATATCATTACGAACGTAGATACACGTACCTCCGTGGGGATTTTTGCCTTTAAAATTTTGCCGACAGTAAGAACTTGCTAAATAATAATTAGAAATAGCAGTATCGTTGATGTTGTTAGTTGAAAGCCAATGCTCTGTGAGGCATAGCAAATCGAATCGATTTTCGTGTACCAGAATTTCAATGTCTGTCAATTTGTTTGAAAGGGATTGGACATTATGATGAAATATAATTATTTTATTTTCGCAAATAGTTTGTGACTTACATGAAATGGAATCGACGTTAGATTGTGGAGAGGAATTTGAAATTGGTACAGCTTCTAGTTCCGGATGAAGCTCGCACACAGCACCTGAACGCGATTGTCACCTTCGAGTACCACATCGTACTCCTGAGCGCAAGTTGTAACGGTGTATGGGGGCGACAGGAGGAATAGATGTTGACGTGGGAGATGAGGAAGCAGTAGGTGAAAGAACGGGGACAGGAGAAGAAATGGGTGTGGAGATAGGAAGAGGAAATGGTGATGAGGTAGGAGCAGAGGGAGGTGGAGGAGATGAGGTAGAAGTAGAGGGAGGTGGAGGAGGAGATGAGGTACGTGCAGGAGGAGGTAATGGAGGAGGTGGATGATGTGAGGTCAGATGTGAAGCTAGGAGAGAACCGAAGTGCTGTTTCCCAGACGGTTTCAGGTGTAAACCGTGCTGGGTAAAGTCCTTGGCAGTCAGGTGTGGTTGCAAATCAAAAAATGTGATTTTTGTGTCTGCCAGGTGATGTTTTAGGGAGATGTTTGCCAGGTTAATTTCGTGGTTTATTTGTGGAACGTTGAAGCGTGGAGGCAGGCTAGAGAGCACTATGTTTGTGTGCAGGGAGGCCATTTTTAGTAGATGTTCAAACGCGTTGAAATGTCCACCCAATTTAATATCACCTTGTTAATCGAATTTTCTTATCCCGCCCTTTTGCTTAGAACAAAAAAGTTATATTACTGTTCTGTAGTCCTATAGGAAAAACAGGAATCATGATCCCATTTGAGTTTAAAATTTGCTAAAATTATAGTTTTTCAAAAGTATATCTTTGAACCACCATGATATGTTGCACGTTAAGAACCCAGTAGAGATTTTCTGGTTGGAAATATTATTATGAATAATTGGATATGGAGATGTCCAATGGAAGGCAGCGTTAACTAACAGGCCGGGTGGATGTTGCGTACGGGCTTGAGGAGTCGAGGAGGGTGGTGCAATGGTGAATGGAACCAGTGGCCACAGTACGACGTCCTGGTTTCGAGTCCCGATCTGTCGAAATTTTCATTTGGTCGTTGACGATGCAAAATACTCCTCAACGAGTAGGTACTCGGAAGTTGTGAGTTAAGTAGTCATATTGTCCATTTATATTTCCGCAAACCTTTTCAGCCTCATTACGCTTAAGTCAGCTTTTTAACATAATTAATTAACAATAGTACACTTCGTCTCATAATAAACAGAATTAATATTTAGTATGTCACAACATTGTTACTTCTGCACACACCTGATATTTTTATATTCGAGAACGTTTTGTCTCGAGCGGAGATAGATCACGTCCTAGAGCACTCTCTCCATCAAACTACCGAACAAATATATACATAGATATTTGTGAGTGCAGAGTGAACAGGTTTAACTTTGCATCAGCTGAATTTGGCCAAGTGGCCATAAAGATGGCAGTTAAATCATCTCAATATGTGCGAACGTATTCCACAGTGTGACATGTGATCTACCACACTAGAAGTATGATGCCCAGAATGCCTTAAAGAGCTTCAACCACCCAATGAGATGTTTGGCGAGGTTGATCATTCTTTCTTCCTGTTCGAAACGCTATTTTAACTGCAAACTGTCCTAAATCCCAAGTTCCAACCTATTGACATGATACTTCTTCCAGGAATTACTTTGTCCTCATTCCGTAACGGCGTCGTCAAAGTTGTAAAAAGATGCAGACACTAAAATTAAAGTACCGTTTTTATTACTTCAAGTAGGAAAACACAATTGCATATAATATATTTAGAACAATCGTTTGTTAAAACACGCATCTACACGTTGACTTAAATAATTTTACATCCGTATTTGATGCGTAACAACGTTACGATTATTTATATGGCCATGAGAAGGCGCATCTATTAACTTGAATATTTAAAATTCTTTTTAAAATGACATGTGTTACATTTCAGAGCACCGCTCAAGAGTAAAGAAATCAACTGACAAGAGATCAGAATATATTGGTTCCAACAAAATGAACAAAATCATACTACACTTCGACAATACACAAGAAACAAATATTAGAATAGAATATGGCGTTTGTATATTTTTCACTTGAAATTGTTTTGCTTTGTTTTTGTTTTTTCATTTAATGAGTATTTTCCTTTCTACCAAAATTACTAAACTTATTGTGAAAGTCAAAATGTATAGAAAAGAATATCAATACAATAACGTAAGTTGGGTCGCCGTATGCTCTCATTGAAGGCACATTTTCTACACATACTAGGATCACAAATTATAGGAGATAAAAAATTACAATAATAATAATGAATTGAATACAGACGTACATGGATACAATATCAAATGTGATTCGCAGAGAAAAAAGTACTTTATCACAAAGAGAATTATTCTACTACTAATTTAACGCTGAATCTACCCAGGTACAACTATTATAGTTGGATAAAATGATCTCTCCAACATTAAACAAATTATTTTACAGGTAACAACTAACATTTGTCATGATAAAAATGTAACATTAAACGATACAGAAAGAAATTAGAAAAAGGAAACAAAATTAATACTTAAGAAAGAAACACAAATAACAAAGTATTATTCAGATTAAATAAAAGGTCACTGATTATTATAATGACATCTCTACTCTTAAACAGTGGGTCTCGTGAATAATATTTTCAGTATGCTCAATAAAACACTTCATTGAAGTCTTCAATACAAGAGGAAAGATTGCATCGAGAGAAGTAATATATAATATGGCTACAGCTTAATTATTGATCGAATAAAAATGTTTAATAAAGTTATTAAATTCACCTTTTCTGAGACTTAAGTAATATCACAAAAGTCGGACCTTCTATGCAGCCTTCTTGCTCCAACGAACTTTTTATTGATTTCTTAAATAATATTTGATTAGGATATCTCTCGAGAAAAAAATATTGTATTTAAAGAACGCATAATGTCATAATCGGAGAAGTTACAGTCATCAAACTTATTCCTGTGTTAAAATATAGAACTTGTGACCTTCTGATCTGAAAGAGGATACTTGGAGACCAAAATTAGGGTACGATGACTCAAGTTGATAACACAACAAATACAAGTCATCAACTTGATATTGTATATTAAATATTAGTAATGTTCAATTCATAATTCTAAAATACTGAATTTTCAAATGCATATTTCAAACGCTCGATACACGACCCGACCCGACCCACTGCATGTAATCCACGTGAAGTAACCCATTATCCTTCTGTTAATTCTTTGTTCTGGCTGCTCGCATACGTCTTCGTTTGAGGTCGACTTCTAAGAAATGTTGCAAACGCTCCTCCGCAATCCGTTCGATGCACATCAGAATATTGGGGTAAGGAGCCACGGCCTTCTTAAAGTCCAGACGATCCAGTCTGTACAACTCACAGCTCTCCACTGCCACCACATTGGCGATACGCACCTGTTCGTCCAGCACCAACGCCACTTCTCCAAGATGCGCACCGTCCTCCAGATGGCACACCTGTTACAAACCGAATGTTATTTCGTATCAACATACCTAAAAAATTACTAAACTTATGTCAGTGAAACTGAAATCATTTTCAGAAAAATGATACCAACTTACTCCTAGGGACTAGATGAAACTTGATTCACGTGTTTTTACAAATATGGATGTTTGGGGAAAGTTTCCAAAAGCATAACTTTAAAAACGTTCGTTAAATTTTTATTGCGTAATTTAGCGTGAGAGGAGACAAGTAAAAAAATATTTTCCACAAGAAGCCCTGTGATTGTTCATCCTGATGTTGGGAGGATTAGTTGTTTCTCCTTCATAAAAACTTTTACAGATAGTAGAAGCTAGAAGGTAAATGCAATTCTGGAGGTGCGTTCACTGGATTGTTGTATTTTGTGGATGTACTGGGTGACAGGACTAGTGAAATACCTAGAAGAATCAATAATGTTGCAGGTTTTGCACCTAGGTTTTTATTGGTCCATATAAGATGAATTAGGCTTGTTCCATCCTCCCATCCCGGTTGAACTAGACAACTGTAAATTCTTCATAATTTAATTTCAAATTTCCCTTCTTTCCTTCCTTTCATCTAACGGTCTGTCAACGTAAACCGAAGAGTGAAGAATAGGTTCATTTCCTACGTGACTGATGAAGATTACAACATACACGTTTCGTCCAATTTGAGAGTGAATTTTATGTGCTTATTTCTCTATTTTTTATTATCTGTTAAAATTTTAATTTGTAGAAGACAATAGTGTCACTTTGTTTCGTAATAATGCAAGAATTTAGATAAATACATTTAAATAATTAAAACTCGTCTTCACGCAAGAAATGCAAGAAAAGTTTTCAAAGTTCTGTCAAAGGAGAGGAACTTAAAATTAATATACCTAAATCAAAGGATATGCGTATTCATACAATATCTTAGTGTCCATTTCAAGTACATTGCCAACGCATTGAAAATGCGAACTCCTTCGCTTATCTCGGAAGCAAAATAAACAAACAAGAGGGAACATTGGAAGATGTTACATCTACAAATTGGAAAAGTGAACGTAGTGTGTGTCCTGTTGTATATATTATGGAGAAATAAATAGATATCAAGAAAAACTAAAGTAAAATATTTTAGAACTCTAGTTATACCGGTTCGTTAGTATGGAGAAGAAACCTGGGCCATAAACAACTAAGTCATAATGAATAAACTTTTGTTAATAGAGGTTTCAGAAAGATTTTGAACATCCCTTGGCCCCAGACCATAAGAAGCGAGTCTCTTCGGCAATTTGCTGGCAAGGACCAAATTGATAAACAAATTAAAAGAAAAATATGGCCGTGGATCGATCATACACTCAGGAATTAGGATTATACCATAGAAAAAGAAGCTCGAGAATGGAATCCACNTGAACGTAGGAAAGAACGAGCAAGGGGAACATGGAGAAGGAATATACTGAAGGAAGCAGGAGAACGTGGAAGTAAGTGAAGAGCTTGGCAGCAAGTCTAGTCTGGTGGAAGATTTTCACGGATAGAGAAACAGGGATGAAGAAGAAGAACAAAAACTTGTTGAACTCAAGGTAATCGGATAACTATTTTCCCCCTCATTTTTCATAGTTAAACGTCATTAATTTTTTATGTTTATTATGTAATAAAATTTCCATTTTAGATATGAAGTGTAATAATAACATAGTATATCAAAGTTCAATGCCAAGATGATAACAGAAAAACCCTTTGGAAAATTCAAATGGCCGTTACTCGACAAAAAATGTTCACTCAGCGGGTTATTACTAGAAGCCACATATACGAGTATTTCACTTCGGGGATAGTGTACAAAACCGTACCAAAGCGTCTCTTTTCGGAATTACCTCTAATGTTTCTTCGAAATGTGTAATATCACATTCTTTTCCTCTAATCCAAAATATTAAAAGACCAGAGAACTTGAACGCATTAGTGTCACCCACCTACCTCCCTGCCTGTGGTGGTCATGATGCAAACGGTTCCAGAGGCAATAAAATACATGCAGTTCCCTACTGATCCAGCCTTCACAATGATGTCGTTGACAAGATATATCTCCAATTTGAGGCACTGACTAATCTTCATGAGTATTGGTTCAGGAATGTCAGTGAAGAAAGAAACACTTTCCAAGAGACGTCGACATGAGATCATCATCACTTCTTCACGAAGTGTAGGGGACAACACTGCCAGAATCTTCGCTTCCTGTGCAACAATACAATATGAATACAATAGAGTGTTTTTGCATAATGTACACACTTCTTAGCGTATAGTTTACATTCACGACGCTGGCCGCGTAACGTACTTGTAAAGAACTTGATTCATTGAGCCACTTTACAAAGCGTGACTCATATTATGCTGAAAATCATATCTTACTCCGTTAATATTGTAAATCCAAACAAAATATTTCAACCCACAAATAAACTGAACTGTTCCTACACCAGCACCTGCACACAGGCCTATAGAACGCACTTAAAACATCTCAGATTTCAATATAACCTCAAATTCATTTCGGAACCGGCACTAGATTCTTAACTAGCGTATCACTAAGGTCTTACGCAAACAGAGACCGTTAGAGAACTTTGGAGAATGCTCAAAAGCAACTCGCTTGATGATAACGCACAAACTCCCTTATGACACGTTTTAGTATCGTTTTGGGATCAACTATCAGTCAGCGTGGTAAATTAATATTCAGAAAACCAAACAAAATAAATCAAACATTGTAAGACCCATGATATGTGATTTTTATTCTGGTGCTGAGAATTTGCTGAGCTGGCAGAGATGCAATCTCGCTTAACTTGTAGACCATTCTCTCTAATATGCAATAGAAATGTTAATGACCTTGTGACTTTCATAACTTGAAAGTCATAAAAAAATCTTCGCCAAAGTCATAACCTGGAGACAATTTCGAGGTGTAATTCTTTGTAGAAAATTACATTGCTATAAAACCCTTATCATTAACCGTATAAAAATGATTCAGTTATAGTAAAATTAGTAAAGAACTGAGTAAGTATTGTGCAACGAGAAAGGTGAGAAAACAATGCAAGTTTACTTAGGCCCTACAAATCTCCAAATTTAACCCTCCCTGTCCCCCCAATACTAAAATTTGTGAAAGAGTGTATAGTATTGATAATGCAAAGTTCCTAAATCCCTAAACGAGTAAAGTATGAAATAGTTGTCCGAGAGACACTTGGTCGCCGAGATAGCGTAAAAATTATTTTACAGAAAACGAAAAGAGAACTATTTCCCTTTAATCGTGTAAAAGATTCCAAATCGAAATATAAGCTATACATTCTTAGGTGATGTCATACCATAAATATCAACTTAATGACATTTTAACAGTCATCAATGTTTCCCTCAATTGCGAATCTAATATAATATGACACATAAGGGACGCTGGATATAAATTATCACAGTTACAGCGTTTCATATAAGCTTAGCTAATTCGGATATTCTCACGTATTTTACCTACGTCGTAAAATCTTCTATTCCAGCGGAACATGTAGTATTCCAATACGCGATTTTGAACATATCGGGGCAATTTCCAGTAGCGCATGAAGCTCTTCAGATTGATCTCCACTTCTTCGTACTTGGTGGAAGGAGCACGGTCAATGGCTTTCCAACGCAGGCTTATCGCCACCACGAAATAGTAACCGATCTGGCCCGCTAGACACGCCGATATTACGATTAACTGCAAAGGACGATAATTGGCATAATTAGAATTACAGTATAGCGTCGTTTATCCGATTGTAATTCCCCCAACTGGCATCATGGAAAAGAAAAGAAAATTTTCTTTTCTTTTCGGTGACTAGTGAAAAGAACAGGAATGAGTGGCTACTTGTGAACAGTAACGAAGCCTGGGTATCAGGTGCATACAG
Organism: Laupala kohalensis; assembly: GCA_002313205.1. NCBI lineage: Eukaryota > Metazoa > Arthropoda > Insecta > Orthoptera > Trigonidiidae > Laupala > Laupala kohalensis. The sequence continues at coordinate 12,183 of NNCF01134204.1, read as the reverse complement.
ACGACGAAATTGTTCATGAAAGATTACATGTTGACAAATACACAGGATGATGAAACGATGATCCACGTACAGATTACTCGGACCAACCCATCTTGAGGCCTTACTGGTTCTGAATTTGGCATTCCAATGGTTCGAACGATAAGAAGAATCAGACCACACCCAGTTGGAGTGTTTTAAAATATTAGATAGTTGTCCTAAAGAGGAAGTGAACTTTGAAGGAGGCTAGTATTAAATCTTAGTTCGTGTCACACAATTAACCTTCATCAACTTCAATTAACCTTAATTCACATATACATCTGTACATATATAAAACTTATACGTATTTTCCTTGTCATTTATTTTGTTCATTATGTACTGCTTGGTACATGGAAATAAAGTTGCATTTTTTTTACCCACGTGGTTGGTTATATTGCGCCTTTCTTATTACAAAGAATTTTGATCATCAGAATATTTGACTACCCACACCGTACAAAAATAATTAATTCAGATAATCGACGCTCTACAACAGACATATTTGTGTCACAGAGTTATAAAAGTCAAGTCCAGATAATAGACCTTTTACTGTAGTACTTGTATGTAATTGAAGTGGCAAAAACATGTTTGTCGAGATAATGTAGCGTTTTTACCAGTTTCCAGTTGTAGCGATCGAGATCAGATAAGGAGATATTTTTGCGTTGTTATGTGCATAATGGATTTTTACAGTTCTGCCACGAGGAACGTTGCTCTGATATCCAATATCTTTGCTCAGGAAATAATAATTCAGAAATTTACAAAAGAATTTTATAAAAGAATAAAAGAGCGTTGAGTCCACAGACTATTCACTTGACCTACGTTCCTTGTTTTCACCAAATTTGCAACAAGAATGAAGGCAGAAAAAGTGAAACTTTTTCTCTCTTTCTTCGAAAAAGAATTTAATCGACTGGCGAATTGTGATGAAATAGTAAACGTTAAAATATAATGTAACACGCTCTGAGGAAAGTACTCAAAAGAAGAAACTGCTCCAACGCTACACCACAAGACCCACGACCTGATGAAAACATTTCGAAGGGAAATTCCCGAACATCTTTTCGATGGGATCGGTATTTCCCCGTGTGAATCTCATATTTCGACTTCTTAAAAATAAATGTGAGGTGTGAGGTTCGCGTTGTGAGAAGGAAGTGCAAAACATCATTGAATTGAATTGCTCTGAAAAGTGCTTTATTTGCAATTTTCAATAGGGTTACAGTAAAGCGTTTCTTTGGCGGGGCTGATGGCCCGTTCGCTTGTGATGTCCTGTAGTTCCGTGGGCTACGCTTACAATATTCTGGTATTCACTCTTAAGGAAGTCGCCAGATACGCCGGCCGGTCGCACTTTCAGCTATAACCGTGTATGCTCTAGCAATACATTGTAATGTCAGCGAAATAAAGTAAACATTTATTTAGGTAAATTACTACGAATACGATAATAATAAAATTAAATCTTAGGTAACTGGTGTGCAGAACATCATAGAAATAGGTGAAAGGAGTAGTGGTGTAACTCAATCTAATACCATTTTAGGCTAACTTTTATTTTTTTAATATATGATAAAAAAGATAGAAATCGTTTTTGACAATAAATGTCGATAAAATCTGGAAAAATATGTTCCTTTACGCTGCCTAAACGGTTAGAGATAGGTTACAACTAAAATTTACAATATTATTTGTCTCAAAGAGTTCTACAAAAGCGTCCGCGACAGCATATGTCTATCTAAGAAAATTGGCCTAAATTATCGATAAAACGTTATTAAAAATAGAAGTGTTAAAATACTTCAATTTAAGAGAGAAGCTGAAGAAGAAGAAAATCAATCATCATAAAATTTAACGGATTAATTATTTTTGCATTTAACAAAAATAAAAGTCGTCGGTAAATCGTAAAACTTTGACGAATAGTTTAGATTTTACAAGAAATTTAATGTAATGGTGCAGATGTATCATGCCTTAGAAGCAAACATTCGACCGGCGCGGCTGCCGCGAGATAGTGTGGTGGATACAGTCAAGTTTTGTAATAAATTTGTATTATCATAAATTTGAAAAATTCCGAAACTGTACATGTTTTTAGAAACCAGGAAGCAAAAGTATTTTGATCTTACAATACATTTGGGTTTATTTTTTTCCTGAGTAAAAGATAAAAGTAAAAAAATTCTTTGGTAACGCCGGGTAATTAGCTAGTGAACTATAACCTAAATATTCGGTAAGTAAAACGTCATTTCAGTTTCCAGAGACAGACGTCGATCGTTGTATTCACATCCCAAATATTACAAGAAATGAATACGTAACTTGATTTTGCGGTACGATTTGATGGGAATAACTAACCTTCATCATAAAATGTCATTTGATCCGATACTGTACGATATAATTTCCAATTTGTTTTTGATCTTCTACAAATCGACGTAACAATAATAAATCTATTGTCAAAAAACAGTACAGACTGCGTATGACCACGTGGAGGACAATAAACTAATTTACTCTCCGGAAGCAAGCAAGGGACCATCCCATCAATTCCGATCAAGGGCCCTAAGGCAGAGGCGGATTCAAAAATTTCAGCAAAAGTTCCTAGATAAGATAAAAAGTTAGCTGCGAGTTATAATACTAATAGAATGTCAATATGTTTGTAATTTTAAGCAAAAAATTACATGTAAGTTATTATCGAACTATAGATTATTCTGAGTATAGTGCTTAAAAATCAAAAGAATTGAAATAACACTAAATTCACGATTTATTGTTACAATAAACACGCCCCTAGACAAAGCCTAGAGAACCTGTATGATAAATCCGCCTCTACGAGAAGGAAAACCGGAGAAAAACCCGGGCCAGGTTGGGGCTACAGAATTTATGTAAACAACCGTGCCAAAGTTGAGTACACATAAAACTAAATTAATATGAGCCATAAGTCAACACAATCATTCAAGAAAATAGTTTTTGAAATTGTTATAAGTTATTTAAAAAGTACTACAGCAATGGCGTGATAAAGTACAAGACGAATTTAACTTTTATTAAAATCAATAAATTCTTTTACAGTGTAGAAGCACTGGTGCAGGAGGTAGTTTTTAACCGCGGATTTGAAGATATTCAATTTCATAATATCTTTTATATTCTTGGGCAGGGAATTATATAGAACGATTCCCGAATGGTATGGTCCCTTTTGGCAAAGAGTGGTTGACACTCTAGGGCGATGAATATTACTACTATTGCGTGTATAGTGTTCGTGAACGAGACTGTTTCGTATAAAGAAAGGGTGGCACTTCAGTAATTCGGTCTTAACAAACACGACTGTTTCATAAATATAAATGCAGGGAAGTGTTAAGATATTTAATTCCTTGAATAAAGGTTTACAAGAGTTTAGGGGATGAGATTTACAAATTATCCGTGTGACAACTGCTGTGCGTGAAGGTAAAAATCAAATTATAATTTTTCTAAGTAGGAATGAAAGACGTGTTCTAGATTTATCAGATGTAGTATTTTAATCATTGCATTAAATGTATTACGATGCTGTAGAATATGGTTTTATCATGTATTGAAAGCAATTGAGGAGTGTCTGCTCAAATGGAAATATTTTCACTTAACAAAAATATATTTTCCCCTCATTCGACAACGGTACTGGGATAGTATCGAAATCATATTCAATCCTATTTGACAGTATTTGTTTCCATGTACAGGCTCACTTTGTGATTTTGATACAACATGGGCTAATTTTATATACATCATTTTCTTAATTTTTGTTTTACGTCTAAGTTGGAAAATATTTTTTCCTTGACTGATTGTTGGAAAGAAAATAATTCATTTCTAAATGGTACATTACTTATGAATTTAAATAATCATTTACACTTTTTATTTGTTTCCTGAAAACATATCTTTCTTCGGAAATTATTCTACTAGAACAAACACCCCTCCGTAGTCGCGTAGCCTTTACAACACTCAACTATACGTTAATTTACATCAATTCACGCGCACAAAGAATAAATGTGAACTAAACGCACTTGAGACAATTACTATTGTTTTTTTTTGTTTTTTTGTGGGGCTTTAGGGCTCGTCAACATCGAGATCATTAGAGCCCCAATTACTATTGTAAAAACCAAAGTGTCTATTTCATTAAAGATGTCCTAGAAGCGTCATTTGCCATTTTGTGACCTTTTTGCACTGTGATGGTAAATCCAACATAAGGTAATCCCTATTTAGGCTGTTATTTTGCCTTAACCCCATCACTTTGCGATATACACGTCTTACAATTTTAATATAGACATATTAAGTAGCGATAATGTATCTGAATAATTTCTTAATAACGATTTGCAATTGGGTTATGCACCTAATTTCAGTGACATCACAAGAATGGTAAAATGCATTGATAATTGCTATGTTAAACTAATTATCCCCGGCATTCATATATTTATACATGAATTTATTACCTCATCACTATTCTCTCTTTATTACAACAATTTTTCAAATCTTGGATAATAAAGCAGATAACAATCGATTTGACTACTAATTATAAAATGCTCCAAAATTATACTGAAAATGAAAACTGGAATTACATAAAAGAAAGTAAAGATTCTACTACGGCATGTGATGTTCTTATAAATAAAATAAGGGAAATAGTAGTAGACGCAGAAAAAATAGAAAATTATGACAATTTAATAATATAAATTTATGGCAATATTAATAATAAATTAAAGAACAAAAAAAAAACGAAAGAAAATGTGATTGATTACAATTTCAGTGGAAATACAAAAGTTATCAATGATACAAATATTGCCAATAAGCTTAATATTTTTGTAGCGTTGGTTACAACATTGCAAATAAGACAATACATCATCATATTAATATAAATATTAAACCTAAATTTTCCAAAAATTAGAAATTAATTTTCTTCAAGCCTTCTTCCGATTTTGAGATAATATAAATTAGAGAACTCAAAGCAAAAGCTGGAGGCGTAAACGTAATACAAGCAAATATTTTAAAAGAAATTGTATTTTATATTAGTATTCTACGTATTTTTAATATGTTTTGAAACTACAGTATAGCAAAATTACTTAAAAATAGCTGATGTAGTACTTGTTCGTAAAGCTGGCAGTATGCGTGATATCGGCAATTATAGACCAACTTCGTCAATATCTAACATTGTTAAAATATTTGAAGACAGTAAACAAGAATCAATGATTTTTTTTCAATAAATAATAACTTATCAAAACATCAGTTTGGGTTTTGTAAAGATTTAAGAATTGATGTTGCATGTTTCTGAATAGGTTTATGAAAATTAAGACCTGTTATTGCAATTTCTTGATTTGGAAAAATCATATGGTACTGTTAATTGTGCCTTGGTATTAGAGAAGCTGTATAATTATGGTATTAAGGATATTACTTTTAGTTTGATAGAAAATTATTTATGCGATAGAGCAGAGGTCACGAAAGTTGGTAATTACAAATGTAACTATTGTCCTAGTTATAACGGAGTACCTCAAGTGAATTATTTCTTTTATAGATGAACACAGTCATCTTAAATAATCATGATACTTGGAAAACGTTATTGTTAATCTAAATAGTTATAGATTGTTCTAAAACTAAATAGTTATAGATTGTTTACATAATTAAATAGCAAAAAATAATTTAGCCTCGAATGTATTGAAGACAGTATATATTACTTTTGATAATTAGAAGACAAGTGTTCTGATTAATGCTAATTCAAAACTATTTAATTTTGATTTACGAAGAGTTGAATCCCATAAATATTTGGGAATAACCTTTGGGATAAGAAGTGGAATGTACATATAAATAGGGTAATTAATATGACTAAATACTTATTTTTCCTTTTTATAAATCAAAAGTTTACTGTGACAATAATGTCATGTCAGTCAGCTCTTTTTCATAATGTAGTTATGAAATTTGTGCTTGGGGTGGCGCTTATAAGAATGTCATGGATAGTCTTAAATTTACAAAAAGTAATAATAAAAATAAAAGTATGCTCTCCTCCACCCATGTCAAAGACAAAAGTTGAGGCAATGTTAAGTCAGTATGATTATTGTGAAAAGCTGTATTGATTCAGAAAGTATACCAGAAATAAAAATTTAAATTTAATGGCAGTGAAAATGAAGTATGAGTGATAAGTATGTTAGAGTATTTGCTATTAAATATTTTAACAAATTACCTACTCAGCTTAAAAAGTGACTTAGAGTAAAAATGTAAATTAATTAATTTGTATCAAAGATGTTTCAGTCGGTTAATTTCAATAATACTTGTAAACATGTTCGTAACTACTTCATTTTAAATTTCTTTTCACTTCATATTTTACACATCTAACTTTATAACAAAAACATGTCTACGTTCTTTGTCTAATGAAATGTCAATTTTTCAGTCGACATCTCAATGTCAATTTTAAATATTAGTTTATATTGTGCTAGGACTCTCCATCTACGTTCCCTTCTTCAATTCTGGTTTTTGTTGTTGAAAGTTTTGGTACTTTGTAATTGTATATTAGTTTTAATTATTGTAATAGTTTTCTTCAGTATATAAAGTTTTTAGTATGCAGTTATTTAAGATTTTAAGTATCCAGTCTATGTACAGCTATCCCGTTATCTTAGGGGAATTTTCAAAACGCTGGATAATTGTAAACAGACGAACAAGTAACGGAAATTTCAAACTAGGATTATTCGCTGCAAGAGATTTATAAAGTAGGAAAGTTTCCCGTTATATTTGTGTGCTTAAAAGTATTCTTTTTTCGAATTAAGACATTGAAATTGAAGCATTAAAAGAAACATTCAAATCTTGTTTACTAATACCCCGCCAAACCCTACTTCAGGTAGATAAATGAATAATAATGGTAATAATATCTATAATAAGTTAATGTACCCTATTTGAAGCAATAAAGTTACAATCCAGTAATGATCCTTTTTCTAAGTTTATGTACCCGCGAGAAGGGTCATCTGGGTGACAGGTTATGAACTACATTCTATATGAAATCAACAAGTGACAACTGGGAGGGAATTTAGAAATTTACGACAATTTGAATTCATTATGTATTTTGACACAAATTAAAACAGAAATCTTACATATTTCAGCGATTAAAGATTACAGCACTTCCAGAGAAAAATAAAATAATTTTTGGAAATATACTTCATTATTGACAAAATGTTAATTAAGTCGAGAGAATAGGTGATATTTATAAAAAGTTTGTTACCAGATTTAGTGCTTTTGGACGCGATACTTTTACCTATACTAAATTTTAAGGAAGAGTTAAACAGTAACATAATAACAAAAACTCCCTTGTGACAGGTTCTTAGGACAGGTCGCTTAATAACAATAATTAAATATAAAATTTAAAGACAATTACCTTTTTGAGATAATGATGATGAGGATTAAAGCCGAAGTCTACTGTCAGAAAATGCATAACTGCAAAGTAATATCCTTGAATATAATTATATTCCATTGAATAAACTTCAGAATAATATTGTTCCCATCTGTCATACACAACAGTCGATAAAAGTTCCAAACGGTGATAACAACATGCAATCCAGTGCAGAATCAGTATCACCATGTACGATAATGAAAGTACCTGGCGTGAAATATTAAGAATATTGTTATGCCAAAGAATTCCAAAACATATTTATTCCATTGTAACATGAACACAGCCAAGACTTGTGATAGGAATGGAAGTTAGTGACAAAATATCTCCATTTAATTATTTTGTTATCAACCTGTTCTCTTATCGTTGAATATATATTTTATTACTATGTTGATTTAAGAAAGAGGAAATGTTCCATACCTTACATCACACTTGGCTTCGCTCAAGATAACGAAACGGAAGGTACTACCTCCGTCAAAATGACCTGTATACCCATCTGCTCCAGGAAGAGATAAAGTAACTTCCTTAATTTCGCTATTCGCAAAAATTTCACCATCCTAATTTTGTTCATATGCTTACAAAACTCGACTTCATCAATCTTATTATGAAAACATAAGAAATGGTCACATGGTAAAGACGAAAAGAAATCAACCCAAATCCCAAATCGAGCGTAATGCAAAATTATCCACCAAGGTTCCAGTACCACCATACCTTTCTTCTTACTGTAATATCCAGTTATGAGGTTCATAAAGAGGTCCAACATACAAATTACACAATGCAATAAGTCACAATACCTCAATGCAGATTCATTATTTTTCTTAGGGCATTCATCAACAAACATTCCGTATACAGGGACAATAAAAAATGCCCACAATAAAACGAACAACATTAACGTGTCCCAACAGAAACAAAATTTACTGAAAGGATGAATCACAAAGTAATGTGATTTCATGTGTCTCTCTCTTTCTTTCTCCATCCCTGACCTGCTTCTGAAGTACTTGAGCGCATGTATATGATCTTCGTCGACTGTGAAGATCCGACGAAAACCGCGCTTGAACTTCGCAAACCACGAGTGCCCTGGATAGAAATGGAAGAGAACGTCCTCTTGTGGTGGCAAAGTACACACGTGGTGAAATAACTCATCTTTCCGAAACCGTATCATCTTGAAACACTTCACTTGGGACGAAAAGAAGACAAAGAAATAATATCACGTCTCGCCAAGTCAAAACGAGACAAATGAATCGTGTTTATTTGTACCGACAATGTTTATCTGACTGTAATATGATTGCTTTGCATCACGACAATCTTGATAAGACTATTCTTTTTTGTTTCTATAGGATCTCTATATAGTGTCTATATGGTGAGACTTCGCATTATTATAGAATGTAAATAAATAAATTTCATCTTTCGACATTTTTACGAACGATTACGCTATATTTTGTGTTTAAATTACTCACTGTTTCGACTCGTGGATTGAATCGTGGTCAGGTGATAACAAATCGTAACGAGAGACGGAACAATTGAACATGATTTTAAACGTAAACATAAACAAAGATATATATTTAAAAAACAGCAGAAATCACAAAACTTCCAGTAGTATTTTTGATAAATATCATTTCAAATAATTACCTTGTGTTATCCCAATCCATCAAGTGATCATTATTTATACAGTGTGAAGTTACTTCATTTTGTTCAATTGATTTTAAATTTCGTTTGTGCTCCCATACTCTAATTTTATACCTTTGTTTGATCTACACAGCTCGCATTACAGTCTTAGCATTTTATTTTATATGCGTTATTATTATTACCAGACAAAATCGAACCGCATTTGGCCGAATAGCAAGAATTCTGTTAATTCTCCAATGGCTGTTAACATCTTTACTGTGGTTTTTATTATTACACATTTTTCATCTCGAACGAAGTTGTCATGTTTGGTATACTACTCTCTTCCAGGTTGCAATTAGTATCCTACGGAACTGACTCGGAGATCTTGTCTTTTTCTTGTAAAACCTTACGTAAGATATTCGCCTTACCTAGTAATGCAATTTCTTACATTTTTCAATCTCTTCCCTGGAAATTATGACAGTATGTATGAACACGTTCCAGGTTCTCGTATTTCGTTAACACTCGGCAAGCAGACACTATGAGGTCAATTGCTTCAGACTGTACTTGACGAAGGTTACCTTTCTCATACTGGATGACCTTAAGAATTATCTTGTCACAGTGTCACGTTTTCAAGACTTGACCTTGAGTTGCCACCACTAATGCCTCAGTTTCTGACTTCATATTGCTTTTCAGCAGCCACAAATTTGTTCTTTTGTGATTCACTTCCAACATTTGTATTCTTTTTTCGTATTGACCACGAAGTTTCTTGTCATGCCACATTTTACTTCGCGCTTCTTGAGTTTCAGCTTAACTCTTGCACTGTTCCAACAATTCCTCATCTGTAAATTCGTCCAAGTGTGACTTCGTGTTTCTAATTATTCAAAACCATGGGTGTATATAAACAAATAATTAATGTTATGTTGGTAATAATCAACTGATGACACAGAAAACAGCTGCCGAAACGTCGTGATTGTCATTAAAAATTCAGTCTACTAACAAGGTAGTTCAAAATATTTAAACTGAAACCTGGGTTTTAGTATTTGTGATAAGTGAGAAAATTACAGAATGTTTAAATGAAAATTTTAATTGAAAATCGAAGAAAATGAGTGTTGGTTTTACTTCACTACTCGACTAAAGTGACTACTTACAACTAAAAGTGACGTCCTGCTAGCTACTTTGTAACACATTTCAGCGTATTTCTAACCATATTTTTTCTACGTTGAAATAGTTGGAATATAATAAAAAATCTTAACATTGATGTTAATAGGTGGAAGCAACACATTGCATTCAAAGACGTTGACCTCGAAATCTAACTACTCCCATTGTGGCAGGGTCCATCTCCACATTTTTCTTGTCTGTTAGTGAAATTATATAGAAAGTCTTATGATATTCGCTTGATGACGATAAACTACGATGACATTCGGTCTTTAAATGAACATTTTTCATGTCGTATGTAAACCGAGACTGTAATCTTGGGAACAGGAAAACAAGTCCCAAGAATAACTCAACTTTTTTACTTTGGAAGAAGCTCGGTCAGTTCACCTTCTTTCCTTCAAGATTCTCATTGTCTGTTGTTTCCGTAGAAACTTAGTTATTTTAGTATTTTTTTCGAAATAGAAGAACATATCTAACATTCCTATTACTATGTGTTTACTTACTCTTAACAACTGCTTTGGTACAGGACAGGTTAAAATACATTACACGTTTATTTTTCAAATAATATTCATTATATCTTTAAATTTAGATGTAGTAAAACTCGATAAAAAAATTAAACGTAGAAATAACAACTCTACGTTAACCTAAGGCTCATTATATTTAATAATTGTCTTTTTTTCCGTTACCCAAAAAGCAAACACAACTGATCCTGTGTTCGTTCTTAACTCGTAATGGATGCGTCTTAAAAATTCAAGGTCTCATTATTGAAAGTTGGGTGGTCCATGAGGATCCCAATTCACCACAATCTGAAAGGGAAGGAAAATGATAGATCTCCCCACATATTCTTGACTACAATATCAATGTATCACGTGAATATTTATTCTTCTTTATTTATCATTATTATGAGATAAACATACCATTGGTCCCCCGCAATCCCTCGCTCTTAGCACCTTGTTTGCTGAGCAAGGGAGCGAATGTCTCACGCTCGCGTATGTGTGTGCATGCATCCAGGGATTCCCCTAGTCGCAGTGGCGGCAATGGTGCTTCCCCCTAGCGTGGGATTCGAGCACGTGACGCGGGAGGAAGGAAGTCCCTTTGCACACGTATGAGAGAGCTTGTTTACATTGGTACCAGCATTGCAGTGGCAGCAGCTTCTCGATCATGAGATATTGTGACCAGCTGCTGGGATTTGTTGGGCTGTCGCTACATTGTGGTTCTGTTATCGGTTATGTCGATATGTCAATATACTCGCACTCGTATCGTCACTCTTCATATGAAGCACGTACATATGAAGACTCATAGCGTTGACCGAAGGCTGATTCATCGGAGCTGCACCTCAGAGGCCAATGTAGCACGTACATTTCAATGGGACCGTCCCCACATTAAGCGTTGCAAAACTTTCCCCGCCCGTTGGTTGTTTCCATTGCCGACCTGCTGCGTTGCTTTCGCGCGGCACTGCGTAAGAAATGAGGGTTCAACCACAGACTATAAACCAGACGCCCCTCTCCCATACTAACGGTTAACAGCTTTCAGCGCTCCTAACATTGTTTACGTCTAACTACAAGTTCAAAAACCGGCCACAGGGCGCGTGGCAGTTCCCGATTCCCCTCCCCCTTCCCCAACCAGGTACTGTACCCCCCACTCCCTCGACCTCATGCTTCATAATTTCACAATAATTTAGCTGAAAATACTTTCCCTACAAAAATTAACATTTGTGAATAGTTAACAGGATGTATAACTGAAATATTTTACTACACATATGAAATAGAAAATGAAAACAGGACAATTGACAGGAAATGTACACAAAGAAAATACATACTTGCTCTTAATTCTATTTATTCATAATAAAGATTCAGGACATTCTCATATGAATGGAAATATACAATCCAGTATACAAAAATGGGGTATACTTGCAATAAGGTACTCATTTATTTATATCCACCAACTATTCATATCATCTTATATATAAAGGAGAGTGTTTGTAAGTATGTATGTATGTAATTTGTTTACTTTTTTGCTGTCATAGAAACACAACAAAATAATTTTCTTACTTAACCGACACTTGGTAATTT
>NNCF01134194.1:16698-39979 GCA_002313205.1 Laupala kohalensis | reverse complement strand
TAGGGTGGTGTACGATTCCTATTCTGACGACCCCCAACTACAAGTCGGGTGCTTAATGAATGACATGAGGGCAAATCATAATGATGATGATAATGTAATGGGCAAATGAAATGCTGGGAAATCCTCCCACGAACCCACTTCATCCACAATCGAGTATTCTACTTTCATTTTGGATCTCAGCTTCACCAGACGTGGAAGGTGAGTGTGCTTATGCACTGCGACGCGAGTCGCCCCCGCAAGTAGATATCATACATTGCTGATAAATTTTGTAGATGTGAGCTTTAAAATGTACTCATATTTTCCAGATTCGGTTCAACAAAAATTCATAAACATAAATAAATGCATTGTCAAAATAATTCAATAAGAATTTGCGTATGTCTACGTGCAGGACAATAAAAAAATTTACTCTCCGAAAACAAGCGAGAGATCATTCAATCAATTCCGATTACCAACACCAAAAGAGAGGTGGATTTAACATTTCTGCACACTCCTAACAATTAAAAGAGTTTGTTACGTGATATACAATTAACATAAATACAACAAACTTGTATTTAGTAAAACAAGACAGTTCTTTCACACGGACTTATTCATATCAAACTACATATTATTCAAAACGTATTGTGTAAAAATTGTAAGAATTAAATCATTAAANATTCAAAACGTATTGTGTAAAAATTGTAAGAATTAAATCATTAAATTTCAGATTGTTAATTTCAATAGGCGTCGCCCATTCGCAAGAACCTAAGTCTCTATAAAAAAATGTAACTTTACCCGAAAGAAAACCGCAGAAAATTCCCAGACCTGCGTGGATAAAAAATGGCTGACTTCGAAACTTCATAAGTCCATTGTCAAGAATCGATTAAGGCAAAATCTTTCAGCGATGTTTTCGTCAAAAATTATTAGAGTTTGTAAAATACGAATTATGTATCCTAATATACAGAAAATAATAATAAAAATGGTTAGATATCAGTTAAATAATTAATGTTTCGAAATAATTAGTTGAAATATCTTCCAGGGGTAACAAAGCAATTGTTTTTAAAAAATCTCCCTATGAAATAGTGGAAAAATCAAAATCATAGACATTAATACGCAAATGTCAAAGAAAATTTGCGTTCATTTTCTGCTGTAATCAGACAGAGTACATCGCACAAATAAAGTATCATATATTAAAAGAAGCTACATGAATGATTTATTTCAATACGATATTATTTAGATACATGAATCCTAACAAATGACAGCACTGACGTGTCTGGTAAGCAATAAACAATATTGAAAGATAAATGTAAATGAGTTACGTAAATCTTTAATTTGCATTATGATATACTAATTATCACTTGTCAGAAGTCTTGTTTACATTATTAATATTAAATATAAAACCGAATGAAACTTAACTTCTCTAGCAGATAGAGGAAAGTAGTATCTGCCACACAAGCTGGTAAATAAAACAGTCCATCTGATAAAATGTAATCATCGTATCATCGTACAGAAGAGTTTGATTGTATTACACGTGTCATTTAAATGCGTAGGTTGCCAGTATTTATTTTCAAGAGGTATGTTCGTCTACATTCGCGAAATCATGACGGAAGTGACACGCTCCGAAACAAATGCAGATAAGCTGCGCCCTCAACTAGAGAGAATGACTTGGTAATTGTGGAGCTTGAGCAACATTATCGAAGCCTGATAAATTGAAAAACGTTTCTATGAGCAACAATGAGTGACAATGAGCAACATAGATACGCCTTTCAATTCATCAAGCTAGACAGAATGACTCAATATCTAAGAGAGTTTTACGCCTTCATCTAAATATTTATTTTATAAGCAGATACCAAAAAGCAGTCCATGACAGAATGTGACTCTTCCCCGTGTTATGGACACTCGGAATAACAACCCTCCTAAATATTTATTGGACCTCCACCCAATGTCCTTGTATCTCGTATTTATTCACATATAAATAAGAGACGTACCTGGAATGCGACAATGCCAGCCTGTGCACAGCCAGAGCACCCCAATAGCCCGACCAAGATCAAGAACTGTCGCTCCTATAATGAAGTAATAAGTACCTTCCACAGTTCGAAAAGCATGATACATTTGTCTCCAATTTTCTTTGTTTTCTCTTAGTCGAATGGATATGGCTGCAACTTCCAACGACAACTCCAACACACCAGCCATTAACAACAACTTCAAGTACATCAATGCACTGCAAGCATTAAGGAAACAAAAATATTAGCGATAGTATGGCAAGTATCTCACCTGGCAGATTAGTAACTTAAACGGAAAGACATCTATTAACTTCTAAAAAGTTCCTAGAGAACATCGAAATCAACAAACACACGAAGATGTATCATCAACTCACAGACTATATACAAAGTTACAGTCAAAATAGTTATAATACTCAAAACTTTTTGCCCTGAAAAATTAGCTGCAAAAATATAAACTAGAAACAATTCTTAATTTAAAGTAATGTAAAATTAACTACAAAATCGTAAATCGGTAACAATACAATCAATATAAAATTATATTAATAGATCCAGTAATATTTAATGATGATTTCTGAAGTAATATTTAATGATGATCAAATGTTCTTCAAAACAGGAGCTTCTTGTCAGGAAGTTGAATTTATTTAGTTGACGAAAAGTCAGTGGCAAAGTCCAAGGACTCAAATTGGGTCAGTCAAAAAATTTACGACACACGTGTGTAAATTTGAAAAAAAAAATGTTCAAACAAATCAAAACTCCATACCCCAGAAAGAACACAATAAATTTTCAGCTAAGAACTGAATAACGAGGCAAATTCTTATAAGATAATAAATGACATAATACGATATATAAAAAAATCAAATTGTTGGGGGAAAACGTACTTGCGCTGAAGACGATAGGGAGTCTCGTCTTGACAACTCTAGACTTTTCTTCGGAAAGTATCTCTGGAAATCTTACAATCCTTTGACGAGTCTCAGGTATATACCCGCATTGAAATATTTTAAAGAAGAAATTTCAATACACAATTATTCTTGTTTAAACTTGTTAAAAAGTCAGTCTTGAAATAACTTATGTGGAGAACAGTTTAAGCAATGTAAAATTGATATTTCGAAAGTTTGTTTATGAGCAACAGAAGTATAAACCGAATCGGTTTTATTCGGTTTTTAGTTTATTTTACGTTGACAGTGGAACAAAGAATGTGTGCTCCCTGAGGAAAAACTCAAGCAGTACAATCTAATGGTAAGTTACATAACATTCATTGTTTACATTCAATTTTGTTGTTAAAGAGCAGCCTTAAATCGTTCGAGTCAATAAACTGTCTTGTTGAAGTTAAATACAAAATATATTACAAACGAAATTATTATTTATTTTAATGTAAAATCTTATCCCACTTTCGCTAGAAAATTATGTAATGTCAAGGCTCGTTAAGAAAAATAATTTTAACATTTCGACTATATGAAATAAGGTAATAAGTGATTTTCGCTTTTTCTTGTTTTCATGCTACCTTAAAATTTGTGACATTTATGTTCGAAATTTCATATTTTATTCGAATACAAAATGTCCAAATCCGAAAAGTATATTTACTGTGGTAGGTTGGATTTCGAGATATTCCAAAAAACGATATTGTTTCTAGACGAAATCTCTGAACTGCGCACAGCTTGGTTGGTAGAACCCAGTTCAAAATTGGAATCAGAGAACTGTACATTAGAATTTCACAAAAGTGCATTGGAAAGAGGGAAAAAATACAGGACGAATCAGGAAAAAGAGGTGTGTTCTTGGTGGGATTGACAGAAATTCTAAGAAGGGGTTTTTTACGAGTGGTGCCACAAAGAAACCCGAATGGACTCTAACAATTGTTATTTTGGATTCCGTCGATCCTAGTTCGACAATATTAACTGATTGTTGGAAAGGTTACAACACTTAGATATTGGAAGCTGCAGGATACCGTCATTTGACTGAGAACAATATACAAATTTTGTACATCCTGCTTATCGCTTCATTCGGACTCAAAATATTGAAGCAGAGTGGTCTAAATTCAGAAAAGATTTGAGACGAAGAATTGGCAGAGTGTGCACAACCAACTATGAATCTTATTTGATTAAGTACATTCATAAAAGTTAACAAAGAACTAATGATGAATTATTTACCGATTTTAAAAATGCTATAAATTATTTTTATCTATTGTAATCAGTGTAAAAATAAAGATAACATTGCAAATATTTTATATGAAACAAAGAATTTTGTAATAAAAAATTTCAAACCATTGCAAATATTTGCATGTTAGTAAATTAATTACTTCAAATAGTAGCGTAAAAATGTTGTCTGTAAATAAATTCTAGGAAAATGTTCCTTGAACCATTTCGATGGGTGAATATACCTGAGACTTCTTAAAGGATTATAAGGCTCCGAGAAATACATACCGAGGAAATGTCTAGCGTTGTCTGGAGAGACCTTTCTATTTTCTTTAACGCAGGTACATTTTCCCCCTTCAGAATCGTCTTTAATCAATCAAATCTACCAGATTTACGGACATTGGTCATTTGACGAATACAAATAATATTTAATACTATTGTGGCTCACGCAAAATTTACTTCTGTTGTTCTGTACCTTTGAGTNGGTTTTTTACGAGTGGTGCCACAAAGAAACCCGAATGGACTCTAACAATTGTTATTTTGGATTCCGTCGATCCTAGTTCGACAATATTAACTGATTGTTGGAAAGGTTACAACACTTAGATATTGGAAGCTGCAGGATACCGTCATTTGACTGAGAACAATATACAAATTTTGTACATCCTGCTTATCGCTTCATTCGGACTCAAAATATTGAAGCAGAGTGGTCTAAATTCAGAAAAGATTTGAGACGAAGAATTGGCAGAGTGTGCACAACCAACTATGAATCTTATTTGATTAAGTACATTCATAAAAGTTAACAAAGAACTAATGATGAATTATTTACCGATTTTAAAAATGCTATAAATTATTTTTATCTATTGTAATCAGTGTAAAAATAAAGATAACATTGCAAATATTTTATATGAAACAAAGAATTTTGTAATAAAAAATTTCAAACCATTGCAAATATTTGCATGTTAGTAAATTAATTACTTCAAATAGTAGCGTAAAAATGTTGTCTGTAAATAAATTCTAGGAAAATGTTCCTTGGACCATTTCGATGGGTGAATATACCTGAGACTTCTCAAAGGATTATAAGGCTCCGAGAAATACATACCGAGGAAATGTCTAGCGTTGTCTGGAGAGACCTTTCTATTTTCTTTAACGCAGGTACATTTGCCCCCTTCAGAATCGTCTTTAATCAATCAAATCTACCAGATTTACGGACATTGGTCATTCGACGAATACAAATAATATTTAATACTATTGTGGCTCACGCAAAATTTACTACTGTTGTTCTGTACCTTTGAGTGTATGAAGATCCTTGTTGGTTGTCCGCATGCAGGAATGCTTGGTCCTGATTCAGAGAACGAATTTTATAAGCGACAAATATAACGCATGCAGCATTTCCTATTACCAGTAGAGCAACGGGTATATAGTAGTGGAACATCGATCCATAAAAGTCGCGTCCTATCCGATCATCACCTGTGTATGAGATAATATAATTAGAAAAAGGACGTAAATCTTACCATCCACTAATCTTTAATAATTTATGTTTGTGTTAAGGTACGTTTACATTTAAATGAGGGACATGGAAATTTGAGAGTGCAAGGTGTCATAATGTCATTCTTTGACATGTTGCGAAACAAGTCGTCATGTCCTCTTTTACACGGTCCTCTTGACGTACTATTTCTTGCTGCACGCACCAAACTGAAGGTTAGTTTTCAAACATGCTCTATTTTTCAGTACGACTCTTACATAAAGACGCGCTTGTAGCGGCATCTCTGCTTACTAGTTACGTCGTCTGTGTTCTCTGGAATGTAATGGTAAGCGTAGTTACGGTTTCGTCCTACACTGGTGTTTTCTGGTTAGTTAAAGTTCGCCAATAAATCATTGCAAACAAAGTTTTGTATTGAATGAAGTGCTTATTTCTCAATAAAATCTGTTTGAATGTAAAGTTGGAGTAAATGCAACTAAATATATATGAATTTATAAATATCTTTTAATAAACTTGTGTCAAAATACTTTTTCATGCTTTTTGAAATCAAACATAATTCAACAAGTTAAATTTCTTGAAAAGAGAGTTTTCATATGCATGTTTTAATAATGTAGCAATTCGACAGAAAAATAGCGGCATTCGGTTATCGGTCAAGCTCTTAATACACTCACTATGGAGGTGTTTTGTGTGTTGGGCTCGCGCAAGCGTTAAGAGACAACACATTCATGTTTCGTCCAATAACGTGTAGAACAAATATTTCCGAACGTACATTTTCTGAACTAGATGATATTTCATGTTATGTATGCCGCACATACAAATCGCGGAGTTATGCGCAAGTGGAATTCCCGCGGTTAGTACGCGCTCTATCATGTTTATTTACATTCTCTGTTGATTACATCATAGTTGTCATACGTTTTTCTCATTGAGTATAAAAGCCTCTAACATAAAATTTAGCTGTGTGAAGTTGATATCTTATATTAGCTACTTCAGTTGAGATTAATTTATTTCTTTAATATTTTAAAATAGCAGTTCGTGTTCTTCCCTCATAATAAACCCAGAATTCCTTAATGCAAATCGCTAAATGTAAATGTTGCTGTATAGACGTAAGAGGTAAAAGTGGTCGAATGTCCGAAAAGCTGCGATACGTGTATTTCATGCAAGTTGGTCATTCAAGTATAGACGTACATATTTAAATGTACGTGCAAATTTCTCGAAAATTTTTAATTATTATTCTCTACTTATACTTGTCGAAAGATGACATAATACAAGAGAATAATGAGTTGTACAATGATAACAATAACAATCCATTTTTAAAAAGAAAATTTATTTACACTGTAACATTATAACACTAAATGGAATTATTCTCAAACTTTTTGAATTAACCATATTTTCGTGAACGGGCCTACTTCACTTTAATATTTCTATGTTATTCTAATCGTAAACCAAAACCAACTGATTATTTGTTTTGAAATTTTAATTCAATATATCCCATCTTGTATTGAAAAAAAAATTGTTGAAATTAGGACATTTTTGTTTGAGTATTGTTAAAATTTCACAAAAAATAAATAAATGGTTTTTAAAATATAAGTTAGTCAATGATATCGATCATTGCAGTGAGAAAGAATACAGTAAATTTATAATTTTTGGTCAAATGCATTTAACCTTCGGAAAATGAAATTTTCTGTTTATTATTTTTTGCATTATTGGAGAGTTTAAATATATAATTGAAAAAAAAAACATTCCTGGTTACAAAATTGCGGTCGTTTCTGTCATGCCGCGCGCACTATTTTGTACATTCGTAAGTATTTACGAAAATTTTAATATTCCAAGATATGTTTGTCCTGAAAACATGAAGAGGGTGGCATTGTATACAACTCATTCCAATATACTTCTCAAATGTTTAGGATTTCTATAGTAACTAATATTGATAAAAGACACAAACAAAACGTAACATTTTTCTTAAACTGTTAACCACTGTTCCCTATTCTTTTTCTGGATCACATAAAAGGGATTGATCTAATAGTAAAAGAAAAGAAACATTGATTCCCTTGTCGTATGTGTTAAAGCTCTTGTTTTCAAGAGAAATGTAAAATATGGATTAGTTTTTGATGGTGTTACACATTGTGGTGAGCTCTGAAATTGAAAATGGAAACTTCCTGAATAATATTTTTGAAAGTTGCGTAAAAAATTTAGCTATTGTATTAGTTGTATTACCTAAATGAAACAAACCAATTATACACAGTCTTGTCTCTAGAAAAGAGGGTCGGTTTTTAAATTTATGTGTTTCTTCGTTTTCTTTATACTTTGTGACTGTCCACGCAGTCATTGCAGAAGGGATTCCCCAGGCGACTAATGACATCAATGCAAACTGTTTCCACATGACTGCTGTGACATTTCTTGTGCCACGTCCCGACGCCAGCGCTCGCAGCGGCTTGCTGCGTAATGAAAGGAAAAGTTGAGAGTAATTCATTACTACAATTAAATTTTTACGACATATCTATCACCATATTTGTAGCAATTCAACATATATCACCACATAAATGTTAAGAAAATTTGGGAAGTTCGTCGTACCAATGAATATAATACAATGACTTACCAGAATCCATACAGCATATTTCCAGTAATTGCGCTGAGCCATGCATGTCCTGCTACCATGAAGTAATATGTAGGATATGCTGCAAAACATCAACACTTAAATTAATCTTTACTTTTTTAATTATACACAAAAAAATTTCTTAAATTGTTTGGGTCACAAATTCTCAAACGTAAACAACGTATCTGTTTCTCAAACTACGGATTCTTATTTCCCGTTTGCAGTCCTACCAGATATGAGGGATTCCAAAAGTATACTCATCACAACATATCTCAATTCTCCGAATATAAATCGAACATTCATCAATGTCACTAGGGAATTATTTTTCCTTCATAGGTTGTAAATTGTTTCATTATAAAAGAGTAACTAAGAATTGGTTGCCGGAACCACACCCAATATGATAATACTGATAAAAATACAAAACGGTTTTGAAATTATATAACAATTTTGCTTTTTCACTATTATGGCCATCAGATAGTGTACGACGTCTATTTATGACAACATAAAATTCCAAAAAGTTTCAATTCTTAAATCTTTTAGAATGTTTCATCATATGTAACCTGGAATTTTTGAATGATTCATTGTCCTCCAAAAAAATATAAAATAAATAACAACTTCGTTCTTTTAAAACATAATGGCTTCCACGAATTGCTTTGTTTCCCCTCAGAACGAAATCACAATTACGCGAACCGTTTTTCCTGGTATNCATATAATTATCGTTCATTTTATTCATATCAGTTAACAAAAAAGGTGTTCTAGGTCTGCTTAGTCCATTTACACTGC
Source organism: Laupala kohalensis (assembly GCA_002313205.1). Taxonomy (NCBI): domain Eukaryota; kingdom Metazoa; phylum Arthropoda; class Insecta; order Orthoptera; family Trigonidiidae; genus Laupala; species Laupala kohalensis. Next base: position 31,015 of record NNCF01134194.1, on the reverse strand, counting down.
TAAATATAATTCAAGTTCTTGAAAATGTAAACTAATGTGTCAGTGTAACAGACAGAAGTTATTTTACTGAGTCTTTACTTAGTCTGTTCATCCGTTTACTCAGAATCATATTACAAAATCACATTGTTTAAAAATGTATATGATAAATATTGAACTATAACTAACCTTTTTTTGAGGCTCAATAACTCAACTTCTTTGTGTCTTTTATGAGACATTTGAAAGTAAAATAAATATTCAGAATAATTATTTAACCTACCTCTGCCTCATCATAGTTAAATAATATTCAAGTTTATTGAAATAGTAAACAAATGCGTGAATGTAGCAGACACATATTATATTACTGCGTCTATACCAAACTATCAAGTGAAATACAGCTAATGCGGATGTAATGCACACTAAGTGTAAAATTCGAAACCGTAAATTTATTAGCACAAAATTTTTTGCTTTCTCATATTCCATATAATTTCGAAACACATATATAATGAAAGTATTACTTTGTAGAAATTTGGTTAAAGCACACTGCAAACAATTAATAAAATATTAATGAGACAAATTTTTACTCACCCCCCGACCCTTTCTGAAAACGAAGCTGAAATTCGTGAACTTTACGAAAATGCAAATACGAATAAAAACCGAAGAAAAAGCAAATTATGAGTAAATAGGAAAAAAATGATAGACGACGTACATTGAATAAAATATTTTCATTTGTTCAATATTGGTACAAAATGAATAGAAAATAAAATTAAAGTAGTCATAATCTCAATGTGCTTATGATCTTACCATAAAGCGAACAATCTTCATGCGGTTTGGAAGCAAAAAACCACGTGACTTGCAGAGTGTTGACAGTAGCCAAACAGAGAGCGTGGCAGGCCAGACCCCATCCATGAGCGGAAGTGCGTGTCTGCTTCCGGACGAGAGACGCCACAATCGCAGCCAATAGAAACATGGCAGATATCGCCCCCAGGGGACGTACGGACTCATACAGTTCCACATTGGACGGGAGTCTGCATTTACCTAGAACTTCCTTGGTGCCGTCTTCACTGCTCTGCAAGTCGACGCAATAAAATATCCAATTACCGGGAAAATCAAAAGGATTTTCGGGATATTCCAATAGTTCCTTGTGACACGGCTCCAAAGTCTTGGTTTCGTATCGGCTTTGCATGCAACCTTCATACAATATTGTTTCAAAGATCATTCTTCCGTTATCACCTAATATGGATGAGAACGATGCATTTCTCGGATTCTTAACAGTATCAGTCACGCAGAAACCCTCGTCCGACAAAATCTCCCCAGGTAGACAACACCTTTTTACTTCACGATAAGGATAATTCACAGGATGGTAAAGCATAACTTTTGGAGCAAGTGGTCCGTCTCTTACCGTATCAAAGCAGAAATCAAATTTTTCTTTTTCTTTCCCTTTAAGAACCGGAATGGACAAGCCAGCAAATTTATTCACTTCCGTAGTCGTATTTCGAGGAGAGACCTCATCTACCATTTTGATTGCTCCAAAGAAGATGTTGTAAGATGACCAATCAAACATGTAGTCGGTGAAATTAAATTTTTTCCCTGTGAATGGAGAAGGGACCCAGTGCGTGTCATTAGTATTTTCTACGCTTTCTGGAACCCACTTGTAATCACTAATTTCCCGGTTTTCTTTCCCGGGTTGATTTTCGCATCTAGAAAGGTACCTATTCAACTGTTGACCCATTCTGCAACATTTTTTGAGAATCATTACTTCCACTGCTGTTTTTATTACGTGTGGTAGTTTAGGATTGTTACTACTCTCAAAACAATACTCTTGTGTCTCAAACAAATAATTCGACAGATCTTCTTTGAACACATCTGTCACAAATGTGTATTTTTTATTATCTATTTGCAGAAATTTCGACACAGTTTTGTTGTCAGCGGCGATTACTGCCTTAAAATCATAATAACGAAAATTACCTCGAACATTCGAGTAATTGATAGACGAAGAACGTAGGTACGGAGGAATCCAATATGCAGCATCTTCATCCATGGGCGGAACCAATGTCTTTGGCGCAAAAAATTGCTCCTTAAATGCAATGCACTTCTCTAAATAAAAGTCAAACTTTTTGTTGTCACGGCAACATTTTAGTATCTTCAAAGTGTCTCCGAAGTTTTGTCTTGCCAACAGTAGCACCATTAGTGTGAATGTTTTCATCCTAAAGAAACAAAAACCTTTAACTATTATGAAATGCATTACAAATTCTTTAATATCTCGTTCGAATTCGTTTAATGTTTTTTATCCTACATATTTATCCCATCCTACCCTTTGTTCTCATTCGGTTCATTTTCGAAAGTGGCGGATTTTCCATGGGCGGGAATGTCATTAATAATTTTTTTTATTAATCTCGAATGTTTACCGTTTATAACGTCTACAATTATTTTGATTTAATAAATGGATAACAGTACGAATATATTTAATAATTTGTTCGATAAATAAGTATATGGATAAATGTAAGTATTTGTTTTAATAAATCCACGGTTGCTTTTTGGCTCTTGATTTGAATTGACGGGTNAAAATTACCTCGAACATTCGAGTAATTGATAGACGAAGAACGTAGGTACGGAGGAATCCAATATGCAGCATCTTCATCCATGGGCGGAACCAATGTCTTTGGCGCAAAAAATTGCTCCTTAAATGCAATGCACTTCTCTAAATAAAAGTCAAACTTTTTGTTGTCACGGCAACATTTTAGTATCTTCAAAGTGTCTCCGAAGTTTTGTCTTGCCAACAGTAGCACCATTAGTGTGAATGTTTTCATCCTAAAGAAACAAAAACCTTTAACTATTATGAAATGCATTACAAATTCTTTAATATCTCGTTCGAATTCGTTTAATGTTTTTTATCCTACATATTTATCCCATCCTACCCTTTGTTCTCATTCGGTTCATTTTCGAAAGTGGCGGATTTTCCATGGGCGGGAATGACATTAATATTTTTTTTTATTAATCTCGAATGTTTACCGTTTATAACGTCTACAATTATTTTAATTTAATAAATGGATAACAGTACGAATATATTTAATAATTTGTTCGGTAAGTAAGTATACGGATAAATGTAAGTATTTGTTTTAATAAATCCACGGTTGCTTTTTGGCTCTTGATTTGAATTGACGGGATGTTTTCATGGTTGTTTGCGGAAAGAAACCCAATTTATTATCCCTCAAGTGGTAATACGCAGTGTGTAACTGCTCTTTTAGAAGACATAATTTATTTATATTTATTCAATAATCATTTATTTTACAATTTTTCTATTGTATTATCTCAAAACGTTTCAAACGTCTTCTTGGTTTGTTTTGTGGTTACGTAATTCAAGGAGAAGCTGATTGAGGTTGTCAGTTTTCAGGCATGCAAAAAGTTACAACATATTCCTATTGGTCATATCGAATAAAAACTGAGCAATGCTTTGTTTTTGTATATTTCTGGACCATTTGATATTAAAGGATTATTATCTGGAGAATTAGTTCAGGAAAACTAAAAACGAACTACTTAGGGTGTTATATCTCCGTTGNTCGAATAAAAACTGAGCAATGCTTTGTTTTTGTATATTTCTGGACCATTTGATATTAAAGGATTATTATCTGGAGAATTAGTTCAGGATAACAAAAAACGAACTACTTAGGGTATACCCGCGTTTACTGAAGTCAAGTAGCCAACAATTTATAAAACTTGGAAATATTCATTCTAAATTAGTTTTTATTAATAATAAATTCATTCTACTAATTTTTATTATTGGACGAGAAAAATTATTTTGTAATTGTAAAACTTGATAATAAATTTACATTGTCATTTGACTCTGGGAAGATATGTTTACAGATTTTTTGGGTCAAAAAGGAGTGTTGTTGGTGGACGTGTTGCAGCGTGGGACAATAATTGAAGGCATGGTTGGTGGGACAAAGCTTCGCCGCCAATGACGAACTTCAGGATACTGTCAAAACGTATCTGCCATCACTAGCAGCCGAGTCTTGTGAAGAAGGCATCGAGATTCTTGTGTCACGATGAGACAAATGCCTCAATTGTTTTCGCGATTATGATGAGAAATAAGTAAAACCCTGCAGTACTTTTGGTTAAAAAAAGTATTATGTAATGTAAATTTCTCTTTTTTTTACGTCAAATTAATCGTTGAAAGAAATAAGTCCTCTTATTTAATTTATTTTTAACATTCTACAGGGTTAGACAATAGCAAAAAATGAATAGAAATGTACATATACATAACAATTCTGTTATTGATTAACCTTTTATTATTACCATTACTTTTTATAAAAAAATTAATTTATTACAAGTAATGTTTGTTACTAATAAATATTACATACATTGATGAAAAAAAGTATGCAAAATAACAAAGGTATTTAATGACATATGTCATTTATTACATATGACATTAAAACAACACAATTCTTTTAAAGAAAAATATATTTAAACAAAAAATTTTATTATATAAACATTATTTTTTATTATAATATTATTTACTAACCAAAAAAACCTATTTAATAATTAAATACCTAATTTTGTTTACACAATAGATTATTAAACATTTTGTATAAATTAAATTGCTTGACAAGACAACTCCACAGTATGAGAGCAATTCAAACGTCGCGCCCTTCCGAACGAAATCGAACAGAATCTGCTTATAGCGTTATGGCGGTAACATTCCGATTTTGCCGTTTTTTTCTGAAGTTTTTGATGAATAACATTTTATTAAATCGGCTAAATTTGTATATTTTCGAAGTTTCTTTTTCTACAATAAATGCCCGACGTGTACTATAGATTCATTTGCTCATTTCACCGCCTAAAGTTATCGTAATTTTTAAATAAACTTCGTCTGAAGCACTTTCAGACTTGTCTCTTTAAATACCTATCAAATTTTATTGGAAGTTACTCGTAAACAAGGTGTTAAGTGCAAAAAAAATTATTTTACAATTATTGAGATATAAGTATTTTCTTTCGATTAAACAACAAAAAAGGGCAGTTAACCGGTTTCGCCTTGACGTTTAATCTACCTTGACCATAGCAGATACGGAAATTCCGGAAAACATGTTATGAAAAACTTTGGTTTCTTAACAGCGAGTCGTGAGAAAGTTGTGTGCTAGATGAGTGTCTGGCGAGTCTAGTCAGAAAAATTGGTAAAGAAAACCAAAGAATATGACACATTGTGATTCCTACAAACCTGTGTATTCTAATTCGTGCGAAACCCAAAATACGCCACGCGAAAAATTTCTTAACTTTTGACAAAGATTATTCTTGTTTGTATGAATTCTGTGTGAATAAAAGGAAAAATGATGTATCATTAAACGTAAAAAAGTTTCTTAAGATAATTGGCAGTGTACGAATATTCGTTTAGATAATGCTTAGGCGTGAAGTTAACTCCGCCAAGTTGCAAACAAAGTTTAACTTAGGGATACGACCTTGTTTTACTAGGAACATTACCCGCAACTGCGACCGTTAATAAAATTTTCTTTTGAAATATTCACGCTTTTGCCATTTTTTGTTTAGAGTGACATAAAACTACGTCCTTAATTTTAAAGATAAGCCATTCAAAAAACAACGATTATTTAATTTTGCGACCTTGGCATGGAAGATTACCTTGTGGTAGTCCATCATAAGATCGTATGTCCTAAATTATTTATTTACTTATTTTGACTATATGATAGACGTAAATAGTAGTAGAATATGCCACGCGATCTGCTGCGTATCTTCAGGGAACAAGTTTTTATTTTCTTCTCCTATGATTCCTCCAGTGAATGTATGTATTTATTTATCGTTGCGACCAACTAAGAGCGACAATGACGAGTGTTAGTGAGGGTCAGTTCTGTGTGAGTTTACTCACTAGGCACAAGTGACACATTTTGGAGGTAACAACGTCTGGATAGAATCTATTTGCTGTATCCGAGTATTACATATGCGGTTGTAGGTCGCAACGAACTTTCCATACACCAGAGTTATATGATATGAAAAATTGAAATGAAAAGCTACAAATATCACAATTCTATATTTGAAAAATTATATGACCCTCCGCTAATAATGACAGTAATAAAAAGTAAATGTCTGCAGATATAACAATGAATTGAGATGTTAAAAACATGCCGCGAGTAATGCTCGGGAAGCTAGCTAAACATCAATAATTTTGCAACTTCAAAAGTAAGATACAACGGATATTTTAGTGATTACAAGACGCAGCACGGTTTTCCGGACAATATTAGATAGGAAACTATAATTAATTGATAGAAAACTATTCGAGATACTCACTTGAATGGTTGAAACAAATCACACTCTAGTCTTGTACGGAGAAATATTTTTCTGTTTGGTGTCTTTTTAAATCGCAATTTGGAGACTTGAAAATACTTCGTCCTCCTGAAGAACGCACACTTTCCAACTGCCGTCATATGTGGTTAACCTTGCCATTCTGCTTTCTGCACACGGACATTCTCCTTTGATATCTCTGTAATGGCTCGTACGGAAGATCCTGTGCGTTCGACGCTCCTCCCAACCCGAAGTACGAATTTTGAACCGAACTTTGCCGAACTCGGCCGAGACATCGCTTCCCACAATTACTAGGCAGGATAATGCGTTATGTCACAACAGTGTACGCCGGCTTGTTTAAATGTACGTGAATGTATTTCAACTTGTGGATTGCTTATGGATTGTAGCGAAGTACGTTATTGGCATCATATTGATATTCATTTGTAAGTATCAAATAAATCTGAATTTTTTATTCTTTTCAGTGGTAGTTTCTACCATATTGACAATTAAATTTATGAATTGTAAGTAATACTTGAACATAACCTATAGTGAATACATGTAGAAGACCAATTAACCCGTGTGGAAAATTGGCCTATTATTTATATGTTTAGAAGTGATTTAAAATGTAACTTTTTATTGTTGATAAAAAAATTGTTAGTGAATCCTATTCTGTTTAATTTTTAAACATATTTCCAACAAAGCTGTTAAAATACTACATTTGGTAATATTATTAGACATAATTAGATGCATTCCAACTTTTTTTTATCGTATCCCTATCCTCCCCGGGTAACTGTTCAATATATTTCAATAAGAATAATCGTATTGATAATTTTTAGTGAATTTGAATGAACATTTTAGCTAAGATACTTCTCCGTTGGCCGGCCTACGAGTCCGGAGTTCAGTTCCGTCTGGCAAATGTAGGAGGTTATATCCGAGCCTGAGAATCATTGTTTGTACATTTTTATTTTTAGGGAAAAAATTTAAGTCATCTACATAAAACAAGTGGCTAATGGTATGACTCCTTTTGTTTCCATCAAAAAGTTTAAATTCAAACCCGATTCAAGCATCTACGACAAACGGTTGAATGCGAAGCAAAACAAATTTGTCATCATTAGTATACCTGTGTCTTTCCACAGAGTTTTTAGTACCTTCTCTGTTTTTATGTTTCCCCAAACAAACTTACTTTTCAACATTTGCCTTCAAATATAACAAGGCAGTACCCATACATTTCGGACCAGCTTGCCTGAAGCAAATTCCAATCTTTCTTTTATCTTTTCCTTTGTTAATTTCATTTATGTGTTCAAGAATTTTCTGTTCTGTTTTTAGACACTCTCATAAATTTTTGTTCCTGGGTTGTTTATCTTGTATTGTCGTCGTAGACTATACCGCTTCCGTAAAGCTCCTTCTACTTCCGTATCCCACCACAACTGACCACATATATCCATCTTTTCGTTTCTTACATTATTTCTGTTCTTCCTCTAACATACTGAATTGCAGCTGTTCGATTTTTTCATCAACATTTATATTCTCTTGTTTAATTAAATATTTTTTTCCTTCATTTTGTGATTTTGTGTTTGTCTCCTAATCTATTTTTCTATAATTTCTCTTGGTGTGTAATTCGTCTTATTCTCTGTCTATTCTCTCTACCTGGAAGGGTATTGTCTTATGGTCACTCGTTATAGAATTATGTATTTGCCATTCTCTTGATGTAGTTGTGCCTGTTCGTGTTTGTAATGTCAAGTGTATTATGGACGTTTTATTATTTGTTTGAAATGTGGATATTTGAAAAATAGTGTTTATGTGTCAGTCATTTTCAAAGATCAGTTTTTCTATATTTCTTCCCCTTTCATTTGTTGTTTTATCAACCCATAACACCGATCTAACAATGTAATCCCCATATAAATATATTTCTTTTCTACAAAAATTGACTAAAATAATTTTCAACTTTTTGAATATTGTTTTACGTTTTGTTTTTCAATACACTAATATCAATTTTCTTGTTTCCTATAAATTTTACAAATATTATAAATTTTATAAATATATTTGTCCCTAGTATACCTCCTTGCAAATTCTTTCATAGTGATATTAGCGTTATATTTTGTATGTGTTCGAAATATTACAAGTATTCTCTTGTATTCCTCACAAGTTCAACTTCTAACACTATGTGCAAACGGCCTATTTTTTTGTTTGAATTTAATACATGTTAGGTTCGATTTATCGTCTTTGCATTCTCGGTGATGATGGCCAACTGTTGCCGAGTGACAGCCGTTCCTCCGCGAACGCTACGAGTGGTCGCATATGTAGCCCTATATTGTCGAGTCTCCAGTTTAGACGTGGCTCGTCACTCGCTTGGCAACGCAGATGCTGCTGCCTGCACGTACGCGACAATATAAATATTTACTGTGATTGTTTTATACATTGTTTTATTAATGTTTGTTATATAAATAGTTGTAGTTTTTGTATAGATCATAAAACTAAAAAACACATAAATATTGAATTGTCAAAAAACAAACAAAAAACAATGTACTTATTTACTCTTCGGAAGCAAAGAAGGGACCAATTAATGTCAAATAAGAACCTTAAGGTTGTGAAAGGCGAGTTTCTTATTTCTGCGCCCCAAGGCAAAACCATGGCTTGGGACTACCGAAAATAAGAATAGGCATGTACATTTTATAATATCCTTACGCTATCAATAAATCTATATTTAAAATAGCATGTTTACATTATGAAGTCATATAATTTAAATAATATTATATTATCAAATCCTTTAATTATTCCGAAGATATCTCTACTACATATTAATCCATACTAATATATAAATGTGTAACGCGGAAGCGTCTCTCTTTGTTTGTAACTACAGAATCGATCGTTATGAAATTTGGCAAAAATAGAGTTAAAGTTCCCACGATTAACATAGGCTAGTTTTATTATGAAAATAAGAGAAAAGAAATATAAAATATACGTTGACCATAAATGTCCATGAAATCGAAAAAAAAACAGGTTCGCATACTCCGCTTAAACTGTTGTAGTTAGGTGACAAATATGAATGGAATTATTTTCTCCTCAAAGAGTTCTACAAAAAATTCTGCGAGAGAATAAATCTATAAACGAAGGTTCACCTACATCACTGAAAAAACTTAAATTACAATAGGAGTGTTAAAATACGTAAATTTAAGAGAATAATTTAGGAAGGACAAAATCAATCATCATCATTTTTAATATTTGATGGTGCATTTAAAAAAGACAAAAAAACATCTTGAAATCGTGAAAATTTGACGCACAGCATAGGTTTTTAAAGTATGTTAATAAATGGTGCAGGCTTCTTCAATCGCAAAAAGGCGACCTAAAAGTGGGTTACTTGATTTTATTTTAAAATCCGTGCAACGACAGAAAATAGGCTAATACCGAGTCTCCGAGTCAGAGAATGTAAATCCAAATTCCATAATTGAACGAAGAGAAAACAAAGAAAAATCGGGTTGAAGTAACCTATCGATTTACTCACAGCCCTTCCAAGTTCCAAAACAGATAACAATTCATTTGTATTAATAATAAGATATTAACAGCATTTAGGAGAATAATTTTGTATTTTAATCTGTGATCTTTAAAAGAACTATAGCAATGGCATGAAGTGTAAAACGAAATGACAGATTTAAAACGCTTACAAGGAAACAATATCTTCTTCTTATTCTTCTTATTATTATTATTAATATTTTACGTGAGATTGGAACTCATTACGCAAGCAAAGAAAGAATTATTACAGAAATGAAATGAGCTTCTTTCCTTACTTCTATTTAGAAGCAGAGATTTTTCTTGAATAGATAATCAATTGTTTTGTTTACTTTCCAAATACATAGAGTATGTAAAGAAAGTATTGCAAACGTACGAAACGTTTTTTGGTAATCTTTTCAGATCTTAAAGATTTAGCTCCAGGATAGAGTATTCTTAAATTTTGGCGATGACCTTCAATGTTGTATGTCTGTTTGTGTGTATGTATGTAAGTTTGTGCTATATATGGAAGCTATCATTAAAAATGTCAGCTCAAGGTCACAGAGAGGCGTCACCATCAACTTCAAGAGCGAATACAACATGTTTAATCGAACATTACAAATGCAGACATCTTTCTACGAGGCGTAAACGTCAAGACGGTTGACAGCTTCAAGTATCTTGGAAGCAATCGCCAAAACAACGGCTATGCCACAAATGAAGTCTGTCTCAGAATAAATACCTCAAGTCAGGCCTTTCAAAAATTTTACTCACAAGTGTGAAAGCAACACAAAATAATCCTCAAGACCAATCTTCTCGTTTACCAAAATATAGAACTCAGCACTTTATTATACTCGTCAGAAATCTGAACGGTGCTTACGACACATAAATGGCTTCCACATGAACTATCAAAAATCAATTTGTAAAATATCATCGAAATTTATGATACCAAACGAGGAAGTACTACAAAGAACAAACATCTCGTCTGTAGATAGTTTAATCAAAACATAAAGACTATAATGGGCGGGGCACGTCAGCCGCATGAGCGAAAATAGAACTCCATACCAAGTAACATTTTCGGAACTTAAAAAAGGAAAAATACCTCAAAAGATACCAAAGAAAAGATGGATTCATCTGCTCAAGCAGGACCTAAATGAGCAAAGGTTAATATCACGTAAAGGAGAGAACTGGCATCCAACAGACTAGAACGCCGCGAAAAAATACACAAGAATATTGAACACCATTAAATATTAAAAATAAGAGAAGCTGTAATAATAAGGAAAGAATGAGATTACATTGACGAGCCGTTCATCTAGGAATGTCCATCGTGTGATTTTAAAGAAAAGGTAAAACTGGAACACAGTACGTCAACTCACACCTTACCCAAGCCCACAGAGATGAAGTAGAAGAGGTCCGGCGTATTAACACACCAAATCCACAGTGCTCAATATGTAACACCTCACACGAAATCAAATCTGGATGCACTAGCCATATGAGAAATCGTCATGCTGATACAATCTTACCTGAAAACAGACTTCTACCTATCAAAAATATGTTACCCAAACCATCAAAACCAACATTTCAATCATTAACCAAACAGCCAACACTGGATCAACCCCACAGTCAGATCCTTACAGCACCCAAAATAGCCAGCAATCAGTTGTATTGTAGAGCAAGTGGTAGAACTTGCCGAAATCTCGCAGGTCTACGCAGTCACCAACGGAACGCGATGTGCAGAAGAAAATTGGAGGAGTTGTTAACGTGTATTTTAAAAGATTTGTTCCCCAATTACTCGCGAACAAATTGATGAATCAAAACCAAACCTGAGGTTTTAATTTGAATGCATTCAGAAAAGAAGCCTATTTCTGGACTGCTCATGCCAACTTCATTTACAAAACGCGCCCTGAAAATATGCATAAAAACATTTTCATTGATCAGATAAATCTGCGTGCAGATTACTAAACCGCATTCCTGTTAGTCTCTCCGTTTGCGAGTCACAGCTAAAATTTATTACGCAAAAAGGTAAGGCGCCTTTGTTATATCTTCCTATAACGTTATTGCAAAGAGTATACTGTACTGAATTATCAGATATGAAGTTTAGAAGTGTGCTATTTAATGTGATGATAAATATTCTGAAACCGATTCATCTTTTATATGCCACCTTTTTTAAATTTTGTTAATATATTTGTTTCTTGTTTGGAGTGTTTTTCTTCTAAATTTTATAGTGTAATGTTGGGTGTTTAGTGTCATGAGTATTTTGTTTTGAATTATAATAGGAAAGTTGAGTGGAAGAAAGACCTGATTTTAAAGCAGACAATTCAATTGTGACTAAAATTAATGTATTATGTGCGTCAGAATGACCAGAATTAAGTACTTCAAAAATGTTTTAAATGATAGTTTGAACCATTCTCTATCCAGTGGCGATGAATCATTACGGCGCCAAATTATGAATTATTGGACTTAAAATTACTATGGATATATTGTGAGATTTGAATAATTCCGTAATTAGAACAATAAAATCATCCTCGTTCGGGAGTATGAAATTCAAAAGAGAGGAAGGGAAGTCTTCCGACTCGCTAGAAATTTAAAAGACCTGCCGTTGAGAGATGACGAAGGTAGCGCTCACATATGGTAATGGCGCGGCGACCCACTGTCGGTTCTTTGTTGTCGAAAGAAATGTATAGCTTTTTAGAAATTGCAGTTAGCGAGGGGGTGGGGAAAGGGACCCAANGGGTGATGCCAGAACCAACTTGTCCGTAAAAATCGTTGGGAGTAAAAATCGTTGGGAGTAAAAATCGTTGGAAGAAAGCGTTAGAAATTATTCGAAGTCCTTTAAAATATCCCAATTAGAATCTAGGCGTAAGAAGGGGGAATCGTTTTGGCATTGGAAGTTTTCGGTCATATGGAATTCAAAATTTGCAAGATTTTTAAGTGGTAAATGAGGTCTAGGAGGGAGTAAGACANAGTAAAAATCGTTGGGAGTAAAAATCGTTGGAAGAAAGCGTTAGAAATTATTCGAAGTCCTTTAAAATATCCCAATTAGAATCTAGGCATAAGAAGGGGGAATCGTTTTGGCATTGGAAGTTTTCGGTCATATGGAATTCAAAATTTGCAAGATTTGGAAGTGGTAAATGAGGTCTAGGAGGGAGTAAGACCATTGAAGGAATGGAAAATGAAATTACGCTTTCACATCGTGCAGATTTTCAGCTTAGAGATGTTTTTTCGTTCAGATCGCTCAGATGTTTTCAGCTCTTAGCTCGTAGCTGGTAGCTTCGACGCAGCTGACATGATTCAGTCGGCTCACATCGCAGACATCGCTTAGGTTTTTCAGTCAGCTCAGATGTTGTTTTGCTCAGCTCAGATCGCTCAGATCTATCGGCTCTTTCTAGAGAAATATTTCGTTCACGCTCGTAGCTCGTAACTGCAGACGCTCACATCGCTCAGATTTTTTCGGTGTCAGCTATGTTTACGTTAAGACCCTGAAACAAGTATTTCGAGTTCGCATTTAATACTAGCGCTTCATTTTTGAAGACGCTGCGCTCGAGTCAAGTGTTTGTTGATGTTTTTTGATCATCGGGACAATTTAATAGGTTGATCTCGATCCGAGCCACGGACGAACTATTTTCGGGCGGCCATTCGGACAAACGAGGTTATGCTGACGCGGCACAAGTTGAATGAGAATGGTAGACGGGCCCGAGAGGCGAACGGGATGGCGCAGTTGGTAGGCGCAAGAGCGCATAGATCTCAAGGTCCCGGGTTCGAATCCCGGTCCCGTCTCCCATTTTCATTCGACGTAACATGATTAATCTGTTACCTGGCGGTGAGGTTCACCGCAATCTAAGAGATTTCTATGTTTCAAAAAAGGAGTGCTGTTAGTGGACTCGTTGCAGCGTGGGACAATAATTGAAGGTATGGTTGGTCGGACAAAACTTCGCTGCCAATGGCGAACTTCAGGATACTGTCAAAACGTATCTGCCATCACTAGCAGCCGAGTCTTGTAAAGAAGTCATCGAGATTCTTGTGTCACGGTGAGACAAATGCCTCAATTGTTTTGGCGATTATGATGAGAAATAAGTAAAACCCTGCATTTCTTTTGGTTTAAAGAAGTATAATGTAATGTAAATTTGTCTTTCTTTTACATCCAAATGAACGTTGAAAGAAATGAGTCTTCTGATTTAATTTATTTTTAACACCGAATTACTGAAGCACCACCCTTGCTTTATACGAAACTGTCTCGTTCACGAACACAATACTCGCAATAAGAATAATATTCATCGCCCTAGAGTGTCAACCACTCTTTCCCAAAAAGGACATTATCATTTGGGAATCGTTCTATATAATTCCCTGTCCAAGAATATAAAAGACATTATTAAATTGAATATCTTCTAATCCGCGGTTAAAAACTATCTCCTGCACCAGTGCTTCTACACTTTAAAAGAATTTATTGATTTTATTAAAAGTTAAATTCGTCTTGTACTTTATCACGTTATTGCTGTAGCACTTTTTAAATAACTTATAACAATTTCAAAAACTATTTTCTTGCATGATTGTGTTGCCGTATGGCTCATAT
>NNCF01134194.1:0-16620 GCA_002313205.1 Laupala kohalensis | reverse complement strand
TTGTAACAATAAATCGTGAATTTAGTGTTATTTCAATTCTTATGATTTTTAAACACTATACTCAGAATAATCTATAGTTCGATAATAACTTGTACATGTAATTTTTTGCTTAAAATTACAAACATATTGACATTCTATTAGTATTAATTGGCAGTTAACTTTTTATCTTATCTAGGAACCTTTGCTGAAATTTTTGAATCCGCCTCTGCCTTAGGACCCTTGATCAGAATTGATGGAATGGTCCCTTGCTTGTTTCCGGAGAGTAAATTAGTTTATTGTCCTCCACGTGGTCATACGCAGTCTGTACTCTTTTTTGACAATAAATTTATTATTACTATTAAATTTAAAACTATTATATAAAAATTGATTTATTACAAGTAATGTTTGTTACTAATAAATATTACATCAATTGATGAAAAAAATGTATGCAAAATTACAAAGGTATTTAATGACATTTGACATTTATTTTTATTTATAACCATCAAAACAACGCAATTCTTTTGAAGAAAAATATGTTTAACAAAAAATTGATTATATAAACATTATTTTTTATTACAAAATTATTTACTAATGAACAAAACCTATTTATTAATCAATTACCTAATTTTATTTACACAATAGATTATTAAACATTTTGTATAAATTAAATTGCTTGACAAGACAACTCCACAATATGAGAGCAATTCAAATGTCGCGCCCTTCCGAATGAAATCGAACAGAATCTGCTTATACCGTTATGGCGGTAACATTCCAATTTTACCGTGTTTTTCTAAAGTTTTTGATGAATAACTTTTTATTAAATCGGCTTAATTTGTATCTTTTCCAGGTTTCTTTTTCTACAATGTATGCCCGACGTGTACGATAGATTCATTTGCTCATTTCACCGCCGAAAGGTTTCGTAATTTTTAAATAAACTTCGTACGAAGCACTTTCAGACTTGTCTCCATAAATGCCTATGAAATTTGATTGCAAGTAACTCGAAAACAAGGTGATAAATGCAAAAAAAAATATTTTCCAATTATTAAGATATAAGTATTTTCTTTCGATTAAACAACAAAAAAGGGTAGTTAACCGGTTTCGCCTTGACGTTTAATCTACCTTGACCATAGCAGATACGGAAATTCCGGAAAACCTGTTTTGAAAAACTTTGGTTTCTTAACAGCGACTCGTGAGAAAGGTGTGTGCTAGATGAGTGTCTGGCGAGTCTAGTCAAAAAAAATGGGAAAGAAAACCAAAGAATGTGACACATTTCGATTCGTACAATCCTGTGTATTCTAATTCGTGCGAAACCTAAAATACGCCACGCCAAATATTTCTTAAATTTTGACAAAGATTATTCTTGTTTGCATGAATTGTGTGTGAATAAGAGAAAAAATGGTGTATCATTAAACGTAAAATAGTTTCTTAAGATACTTCGCAGTGTACCGAGTATGTGTACAGATAATGCTTAGGTGTTTAAGTAAACTAAGGCTAAATTGCAACCAAAGTTTAAGTTACGGATACGGCCATGTTTTACTAGGAACATTACCCGAAACAGCGACCGTTAATAAAGTTTTCCTTTGAAAAAATTCGCGCTTTTGCCACTTTTTGTTTAGAGTGACATAAAATTACCTCCTTAATTTTAAAGATATGCCATTCAAAAAACAACGATTATTTACATTTTCGACCTTGGCATGGAAGATTACCTTGTGGTAGACCATCATAAGATCGTATGTACTAAATTATTTATTTATTTGTTTTGACTATGTGATAGACGAAAATAGTAGTAGAATATGGCACTCAATCTGCTGCGTATCTTCAGGGAACAATGTTGTATTTTCTTATCTCATGACTCCTACAATAAATGTATCTATATATTTATCGTTGCGGCCAACAAAGAGCGACTATGACGAGTGATAGTGAGGGTCAGTTCTGTGTAAGTTTACCCACTAGACACAAGTGACACATTTTGAAGGTAACAACTTCTTGATAGAATCTAGATTGCTGTATCCGAGTATTACATCTGCGGTTGTAGGTCGCAACGGGTGAACTTTCTATACACCAGAGTTACATGTTACGAAAAATAGAAATGAAAAGCTACAAATATCACAATTCTATATTTGAAAAATTATATGACCCTCCGCTAAATATGACAATTGTAGAAAATAAATCACTGCAGAATTAACAATGATGAATTGAGATGTTAAAAACATGCCGCGAGTAATGCTCGGGAAGCTAGCTAAACATAAATAATTTTGCGACTTCAAAAGAAAGATACAACGTATGTTTTAGTGTTTTACTGACAAGACGCAGCACAGTTTTCCGGACAATATTAGATAAGAAACTATAATTAATTGATAGAAAACTATTCGAGATACTCACTTGAATGGTTGAAACAAATTCTTGTCTTGTACGGAGAAATATTTACTGTTTGGTGTCTTTGTAAATCGCATTTTGGGGACTTGAAAATATTTCGTCCTCCTGAAGAACGCGCACTTTCCAACTGCCGTCAGATGTGGTTAACCTTGCCATTCTGCTTTCTGCACACGGACATTCTCCTTTGATACCTCTGTAATGGCTCGTACGGAAGATCCTGTGCGTTCGACGCTTCTTCCAAACCGAAGTTCGAGTTTTCAACCGAACTTCGCCGAACTCGGCCGAGACATCGCTTCCCACAATTACTAGGCAGGATCATGCGCTATGTCACAACAGTGTACGCCGGCTTGTTTAAATGTACGTGAATGTATTACAACTTGTGGATTGCTTATGGATTGTAGCGAAGTACGTTATTGACATCATATTCATTTCCAAGTATCAAATAAATCTGAATTTTGCGTAACAATTTATTCACTTTAGTGGTAGTTTCTATGATATTGACAACTAAATTTATGAATTGTAAGTAATACTTGAACATAACATATACTGAATACATGTAGGAGACCAATTTAACCGTGTGGTAGATTGTCCCATTTTTTATATCTTTGGTAGTGATTTAAAATGTAACTTTTTATTGTTGATAACAAATTGTTAGTGCATTCTATTCTATTTAATTTTTAAACATATTTCCAACAAAGCTGTTAAAATACTACATTTGGTAAAATTATTAAACATAATTAGATGCATTCCAAAATGCTTTTTATCGTATCCCTATCCTCCTCGGGTAACTATTAAATATCTTTCAATAAAAATAACCGTATTGCTAATTTTTAGTGAATTTGAGTGAACAATTTATCTAAGATACTTCTCCGTTGGCCGGCCTACGAGTCCGGAGTTCAGTTCCGTCTGGCAAATGTAGGAGGTTATATCCGAGCCTGAGAATCATTGTTTGTACATTTTTATTTTTAGGGAAAAAATTTAAGTCATCTACATAAAACAAGTGGCTAATGGTATGACTCCTTTTGTTTCCATCTAGAAGTTTAAATTCCAAACCTGATTCAAGCATCTACGATAAACGGTTGAATGCGTGACAAAACAAATTTGGACTTAATGTATTTTCCTGGAAAATGCCAAGTCGAATTCGTCTTTAGCTTGCCATTACCAGGGTTTTCAATTTCTTATTTTTACTTCTTGTCAAAATCTCCGTTTTTTATGTCTTCATAAAAATACCTTCTCACTTCTTTCCTTAGTAATTTTGTTTCATCCTCGGTGAACTGTCCATTACATAAATTTTGTCGTATTAGCTTTTTACGTTATAATTTTGCATCCGTTATATTTTTCAAATATTTTGTACCGTGAATCCGTTGCAATGCTTTCGTCCCATATATCTTAACGAAATAATCTTAACGAAATATTTCATATGTCTTTAATATTAGTCAAATTTAAGTAGTTGGTTCTGCACCACGTATTTTCCAGTTATGTGCTACGTGGTTCACAGTGTCTATTTCTTTATGGAAAAATGTACGAATCTGTTAGTCCTAACCTATACTAATACGTATTGAAATCACCGTGACCGTTTAATACTTTCATCATAAAAGTGTCAATCGGAACTATATTTTATTCTTATGTTACATTGGGTATTAATTTGTACGTATTTCTGCCTTCCATTACCTTGTCCCAACTTATTTGTCTACATTGTAGTGCTCTCGTAGTTTTCCCTTTCCATCCACGAGTATTTCTTAGTATCTTTTCTCCTCCAACTTAAATATCAACACATTATATAATAACTTAATAAAATAAAGACGCGTCAGATTTTTATAAAACCATTTGGATAATACCCAAATCAAGTACTTCCTAAGGGAGTCGCCTCAGATGAGGAATCTAGTCTCTACGAGACCACCTCAGAGTTCTTTGGGTTTCACAATTTGAATGAGAATGGTAGACGGGCCCGAGAGGCGAACGGGATGGCGCAGTTGGTAGGCGTATGAGCGCGTAGAGCTCAAGGTCCCGTGTTCGAATCCCGGTCCCGTCTCCCATTTTCATTCGACGTAATAACTTGTGATAAATCTAGCAGTACGGAAACCTACTTTATACTTTCCTCCTAAAACGAAAAGAACAACAATGAAAATGATATACACGATACTTTATATCGCTATCGATATGCACGAAGCACACGAAAAAAAGGATCCAATGGTGACAAAATTCGCGACGATTTTCATATCATTTCCTGTTTGTAGTGTACACAGAATAAGTTTTTTTTTCACAAACACGTGTTATCTATCAGAATAAAGGCAATCGTTTGCTGCCAACGAATGCTGAAATATTGTTTTTTTAAATTGTAACTTGCCACTGATTGATATTTATTATTAAATTAGTAAAGATTTAGTAATAAAATATACATATATTTTGAATAATATTGGCCTTTTTTTAAACTTGGTATTCGGCCGAATACTTTGTACTATTTGACCAAATACTGAATCCAAATAATAGCAGAACATTCGTAGCACCTATTGATTTATCGTATTATTGAAATAATTCCACGATTTATGTTTTTTATATGTTTTGTAATTTTTTTTGTTTCAGTTTGATTATTGACTTATGTCATATAATTTCGTGCAGATGTAGTTTCTTTGCGACTAGGATTTTTGTTTTCCGGATTTCTTTTATTTAATTTACTGATAAAACCTGTCTTCATTTCAAGATTTCTTGGTGTATAGTATTGGTGCAATATCCTTTTTTCTTTACTGAATGTATTTCTCGTTTAATCCAACAAAGGACAAATATGACGATTGTTAGTAAGTTCTGTGTGAGATTACTCACTAGACACATCGAGACACATTTACAACTGCGATTGTAAACCGCAGAGGATGAAATATTCTGTCACCACAGTTATATGAACTGAGACATAGAATGAAAAAGCTACAAATTACATTCTTATATAATGTATAAATATATAAATTCGTGATACGAAAGTCTGTCTGTCTGTTTGATACTTGATCACAATTTAACCACTGAAGAGATCGTATTGAAATTTAGTAAAAAGATAGTTTTTATGTCCAAGATGAACATAGATTACTTCGCTTTACTTATTCTATCTTAAAACGTGTAATAAGAAAGATAGAAACAGTTTCCGATAATAAATTTCAATCAAATAAAAAAAGGGAGTTATGTTTGCTTTTGCTTCCTAAACAGTTAGAGATAGATGACAATTACAAATGGCTATATTGTTTCTCTCAGAGAGTTCTACAAAAACGTTTCCGACAGCATATGTCTATGTGCAAAAGTTATTTTTTTATAATTGCGTTCGCCAACGTCAAGGTCTTTAGAACCCTTTTCAGCAAAAATTAACATTAATTATCGATAAAATTTATTAAAAATAGGGGTGTTAAAATACATCAAACTTAATGAATTATTTGTTTTGTGCCTTTAATCAAGTAAAATATCTTTAAATCGTAAAATTTCGACAAATAGTTTAGATTTTACATGCGTTTTAATGAAGTGGTGCAGCCGTGTCACGCGACGGAAGTGAAAATTCGAACAGCGCGGCTCCCGCAAAATGGTATAGGGTATACTTTTAAGTTTGGCATTACATTTGTATTATTATGAATTAGAAAAAAATAGGATGCTAATTGGGTAATCCAATTATTAGCAATAGATTGTGTTATCCACAAATCACAGTCTTTCACTTTTAGATATAAGATTCCATACTGAACATCTTCAGATCACTCGTTCAGTAAATTGCAGAAGAACACACAAATTGTTAACGCATCTCTCATGATCCCTAGTAGACATATCACTACCTTCATCTTTAAAATCAATTCAAATGGAGTTACACATTCGCCACAAAACTTATAAATTTCTTCTAAATTTGTCAAATTATAAATATTTTCCACATTTTGCATTGCATTTACTATAATCTTTAAGAGGAATCCTTTAAAATATCAAAACAATTTGTGATGTAACTCTTATGATTTCGAAGTTATCGATAATTAGTTGGATTTACTTACAGATGTTTTGTATTTTACAATATGGAATGAAATAATAGATACAACTAATTTTTAAAAATTGTGTAAAAAATTACATTTATACAATAAATTATAAGGAGCATTTCTTTGTTATGTGTTAGTTATTTTACAATTTGACTTTAAAAAATAATTTAAAACATTATATACAATAATATTTTTAAAACCCTACTTTATCCTAAATATTTATAATTGGATGGTCGATAATAATTGGACAGTATGGGAAAGTGGGAAAATAGTATCCAGTAAGCAGAAAACTATATTCTTATAATATGACAATTATATTATAGCAAAACTAAATTAAAATCAAGCATTAAAAAACTTTACCCTCCATACAAATGGCATTATACAGATGATAAAAGTAAAAATTATTTCCATATATACAAAATGGGTGAAGATGTAACCCCTCTTACGTATAAATAGATAATCCCTGGAGTTTTAACTTTCCATGAAAAAGTAAATTCTGCATCTTGTATCTTCGGCAAGTTATTATGTGGAGACAATAAAATAAAATATAGCTATTCAGTAGATAAAAAATCCATTGGTATATTTAAAAAGATGACCTATGGACACAGGACATTGCCCCCAAAAAGATATGGCACACGTAAAACTATTATTCCGAAGGGCTGCGCCTCAACCTTACCAACACCTAAAGGAGTCAAATAAATGGGAGACATATACCCTTTTTAAATTATATATTCCAAGAGTGATTAAAAAGACCCTGGATAATCTCTTCCATTTCACCCATGCGGAGAATTGTTCCCTCGACCAGTGGCAGCGATTAGGGGACGAACTTTATCAAGGAATGATAAGAGTTTCATTTTCAAACTTGGAATTAAAATATCACACCATCCGTGATGTAGTAATCACCAATTCTCTTTTCTTTGATTTATTTAAGTATTTAATACTTACTTCGTGATAATATGGAGAAAATGTCATGCAAATGAAAATCCTCAAATATTTTTTTTTGTCTTCCCCCTTGCTATTGATTCTTGATCGTCGCCACTGGCCACAAGACATCACTCCCCAAGGCATAGAAATATGAACAATAATGATCCCACAGTCACAAATGTGTTGTCTCTGCTAACTGAATATTGGAAGACGCTATATTTTGAGAAGCAGTCGAAGGCTTCCTCGAAAACTGCAAACATCGCCGGATACAGTGATCATCTTGCTCAAGTATTGACTATTAGTAATACACTAAAACCGCTTAAAATCCTTTACAAATTTACAAGAGAGTTTAATGACATAAATAAATCCATATTCGTAAATTATTTGCGTGAAGAAACATGGAAAGATGTTTACAATTGCCAAAACACCGACGACAAATTCAATGTATTTATCTCAACATTCCTAAAACATTACAACTCTAGTTTTCCCATAAAACGCAAGTTAATTAACACAAAAAAATACAATAGATGGATCACCCTAGGGATAAGAATTTCTTCAAAAAACAAACGCCGTTTATATTATCTTTCAAAACGCTATAACCAGCCACCCGAATTCCATAATTATTTTCGTAAATATAAGACTATTCTCCGAAAAGTAGTCTATGCAGCTAAAGTTATGGAAAACGACAGGCATATACTAAAATCGAACAACCGGATGAAAGCCATGTGGAATATTGTTAACAATTACACGTCAACTTCTGAAAATCGCGAAGAAAATGTTTCTTTACTAAACGATGGCAAGATCGTGTCAAATCCTCAGGACATCGCAAGTTTGTTTAATTCTCACTTCTCAGAAGTTGGTAAAATAACGAACTCAATATATCCAAATCAATGTCCTCCAATTATTACCACCCACATACCCAATTCTATGTTCACTTCCGAAACTAACGCCAGTGAAGTCATGGGAATCATCAGCTCCTTAAAAAACAAATTTTCACGAGGCATAGATGATATACCTGAGTTTATTGTTAAATCTTCGTCCCACGCTATATTAAATCCACTCGTAAATATTTTTAATAGTTCTTTATCGGAAGGGGTGTTTCCCAATATATTTAAGAGAGCTAAAGTGAAACCTTTACACAAGAAAGGAAACAAACTTAATATTGGAAATTACCGACCAATATCTCTACTACCCACTTTCTCAAAAATCCTAGAAAAATTGTTCTATAAGCGTCTTCTAGATTTTTTATCAAAATATAACATTCTCTCTGACGATCAACACGGTTTTAGGAAATCCTTTTCCACTACAAGCGCCATATTTTCCTTCTTAAACGATGTTACCACATCTCTAGACAGTGGAGAAAATCCTCAGGGTGTTTTTCTTGACTTATCCAAAGCATTCGATGTCATCGATCACGGAATTCTCCTTACCAAATTGCATTCTTTAGGCATTCGTGGACTTCCACATCAATGGCTAACTTCTTATTTAAAAGATAGATATCAACAAGTAGAAATATCCTATACTAAAAATAAAATACTTGAGCGTTGTCTTTCAGAAACAAAGCCACTTACTTGCGGAGTACCCCAAGGATCAATTCTCGGCCCTATACTCTTTTTATTGTATGTGAACGACATGTCATCATCCACATCAGATTGCAAAA
Organism: Laupala kohalensis; assembly: GCA_002313205.1. NCBI lineage: Eukaryota > Metazoa > Arthropoda > Insecta > Orthoptera > Trigonidiidae > Laupala > Laupala kohalensis. Next base: position 7,692 of record NNCF01134194.1, on the reverse strand, counting down.
TGGTTCTTTTTGCTGATGACACTAATTTACTATGTAAACACGCCAATGCTCAAAAAGTTTTGTCTAACCTTTCGACTTGGTTCCATGCAAATCGTCTCATTGTAAACACTGACAAAACAGTGTCTATGTCATTTCACAATAGTATCACAAAATCTTTACCCCAGGTTTCTCTTTCTTTAAACGGAACACAATTAAAAACTGTTACAAATACAAAATTCTTAGGTCTCCATATTCAAGACAACCTCAAATGGAATTGTCACATTGACAATCTTAATTCCCAATTAAGCAAATTGTGTTACGCATTCCGAATCTTAGTTAACGCAGTTAGTCCACGTATTTCCCGTTGCGTATATTTTGCAAACGTTTACTCCCATTTACGTTACGGCATTACCTTCTGGGGTAATTCCGGTCAGAGTATTCAAACTTTCAGAATTCAGAAGAGGATAGTTCGGATAATTTGTAAATCTCACCCCCGAAACTCTTGTAAACCTTTATTCAAGGAATTAAATATCTTAACACTTCCCTGCATTTATATTTATGAAACAGTCGTGTTTGTTAAGACCGAATTACTGAAGTGCCACCCTTTCTTTATACGAAACAGTCTCGTTCACGAACACTATACACGCAATAGTAGTAATATTCATCGCCCTAGAGTGTCAACCACTCTTTGCCAAAAGGGACCATACCATTCGGGAATCGTTCTATATAATTCCCTGCCCAAGAATATAAAAGATATTATGAAATTGAATATCTTCAAATCCGCGGTTAAAAACTACCTCCTGCACCAGTGCTTCTACACTGTAAAAGAATTTATTGATTTTAACAAAAGTTAAATTCGTCTTGTGCTTTATCACGCCATTGCTGTAGTACTTTTTAAACAACTTATAACAATTTCAAAAACTATTTTCTTGCATGATTGTGTTGTCTTATGGCTCATATTAATTTAGTTTTATGTGTACTCAACATTGGCACGTTTGTGTACATAAATTCTGTAGCCCCATCCTGGCCCGGGTTTTTCTCCGTTTTTCCTTCTGGTAGAAGAGGATTTATCATACAGGTTCTCTAGGCTTTGTCTAGGCGGGTCTATTGTAACAATAAATCGTGAATTTAGTGTTATTTCAATTTTTAAGCACTATACTCAGAATAATCTATAGTTCGATAATAACTTACATGTAATTTTTTGCTTAAAATTACAAACATATTGACATTCTATTAGTATTATAACTCGCAGCTAACTTTTTATCTTATCTAGGAATTTTTGCTGAATTTTTTGAATCCGCCTCTGCCTTAGGGCCCTTGATCGGAATTGATGGGATGGTCCCTTGCTTGCTTCCGGAGAGTAAATTAGTTTTTTTTCCCTCCACGTGGTCATACGTAGTTTCTACTGTTTTTTGACAATAAATTTATTTATTATTATTATTTATTTATTTAAATAAATTCTAGAAAAATGTTCATTTAACGATTTTGATGGGGCATATGCCTGAGATTTCTCACAGGATTATAAGGCTCCAAGAGATACATAACGAGGAAATGTCTAGCGTTGTCTAGAAAGACCTTTCTATTTTCTTTAGCGCAGGTACGTTTGCCCCCATCAGAATCGTCTTTAATCAATCAAATCTACCAGATTTATGGAAATTGGTTATTTGGCAAATACAATTAATATTCAAAACTATTGTGGTTCACACAAAATTTACTTCTGTTGTTCTGTACCTTTAAGTGTTTGAAGATCCTTGTTGGTTGTCCGCATGCAGGAATGCTTGGTCCTGATTCAGAGAACGAATTTTATAAGCGACAAATATAACGCATGCAGCATTTCCTATTACCAGTAGAGCAACGGGTATATAGTAGTGGAACATCGATCCATAAAAGTCGCGTCCTATCCGATCATCACCTGTGTATGAGATAATAGAATTAGAATAAGGATGTAAAACTTACCATCCACAAATCTTTAATAAATTATGTTTGTGTTAAGGTACGTTTGCATATAAATTAGGGACATGGTAATTTGTGTAAACTATGTGACATACTGTCTTTCTTTGTCATGTTGCGTGACAAGTCCTCATGTAGTCTTTTACACGGTCCTTTTTACGTACTATTTCGTGCTGCACGCACCAAACTGGAGGCAAGTTTTCAAACATGCTCTATTTTTCAGTACGACTCTTACATAAAGACGCGCTCGTAGCGGCATCTCTGCTTACTAGTTACGGCGTCTGTGTTCTCTGGAATGTGGTGGTATGCTTAGTTATGGTTTAGTCCTAGAGTGGTGTTTTCTGGTTAAATAAAGTTCACCAATCAATCAGAGCAAACAAAGTTTAGTATTGAATAAAGAACTTGTTTCTCAATAAAATCTGTTTGAATGTATAGTTGGAGTAAATGCAACTAAATGTATATGAATTTAAAAATATCTTTCAATAAACTTGTGTCAAAATACTTTTTCATGCTTTTTTAAATCAAGCATTATTTAACAAGTAAATTTTCTTCAAAAGAGAGTTTTTTGTATGCATGTTTAAATAATGTAGCAATTCGACGGAAAAATAACGGCATTCGGTTATCTGTCAAGCTCTTAATACACTCACTATGGAGGTTTTTTGTTTGTTGGGCTCCCCGCAGCGTTAAGAGACAACACATTCATGTTTCGTCCAATACCGTGTAGAACAAATATTTCCGAACGTACATTTTCTGAACAAGATGATGTTTCAGGTCATGTATCACGCTCATACAAGTCGCAGAGTTATGCGTATGCGGAATTCCAGCGGTTAGTACGCGCTCTACCTTATTTATTTACATTCTCTGTTGATTACATCAAAATTGTCATACGTCTTTCTCATTGACTATAAAAGCCTGTAACCTAAAGTTTAGCTGTGTGAAGTTGATATATTATATTAGCTACTTTAGTTGAGATTATTTTGTTTCTTAGTAGTTTAAAATAGCAGTTTGTGTTCTTCCCTCGTAATAAACTCAGAATTCGTTCATGCAAATCGCTAAATGTAAATATTTCTGTATAGACGTAAGAGGTAAAAGTGGTCGAACTCTTGCAATTCGCAAATGTCCGAAAAGTTGCGATACGTGTATTTCATGCAAGTTGGTCATAAAAGTATAAACGTATAAATTTAAAAGTACGTGCAAATTTTTTTGAAAACTTTTAATTCTATTTCTCTACTTATACCTGTCGAAAGATGACATAATACAAGTTAATAATGAGTTGAACAAAGAAAAGAATAACAATGTAATTGGAAAAAGAAAATTTATTTGCACTGTAACATTATATTACTAAATTGAATTATTCTCAAACTTTTTGTATTAACCATATTTTCGTGAACTTACCTATTTCACTTTAATATATCTGTGTTATTCTAAACGTATACCAAAAGCAAGTGATTATTTGTTTTGAAATTTTAATTCAATACAACCCATCTATAATTGAAAAAAAATTTGTTGATATAAGGACATTATTGTTATGATTTCACAAAAAAGTCTTAATAAATGATTTTAAAAATATAAATAAGTCAATGATATCGATCATTGCAGTCAGAAAGAATACAGTGAATATATATTAAATGGTCAAATACATTTAACCTTCAGAGAATACAATTTTCTGCTTATTATTTTTTGCATTATTGGAGAGTTTAAATATATAATTGAAAATAAAAAACATTCTTGGTTACAAAATTGCGGTTGTTTCTGTCATGCCGCGCGCACTATTTTGAACATTCGTAAGTGTTTACGAAAATTTTAATATTCCAAGATATGTTTGTCCTGAATATTTGAAGAGGGTGGCATTGTATTCAACTCATTCCAAGATACTTCTCCAATGTGTAGGATTTCTATAGTAACTATAATTTAAAAAAAAGACACAAACAAAATATATTTTTCTAAAACGGTTAACCACTGATTTCTATTCTTTTTCTGGATTACGTTAAAGGGATAGATCCAATAGTAAAAAGAAAAGATACATTGATTCCTTTGTCGTATGTGTTGCAGCGCTAGTTTTCAAGAGATATGTGAAATATGGATTATTTTTTTGATGGTGGTTCACATTGTGGTGAGCTCTGAATTGAATACAGAAACTTCCTGAATAAAATTTTTTAAGTTGCGTAAAAAAATATAGCTATTGTATTAGTTGTATTACATGAGTGAGACAAACCAGCTTTACACAGTCTTGTCTCTGGAAAAGAAGGTAGGTTTTAAAAATCATCCATTAGTACATATTCTTTATACTTTGTGTCTGTCCACGCAGTCATTGCAGAGGGGATTCCCCAGGCAACGAATGACATTAATGCAAACTGTGTGCCCATGACTGCTGTGTCATTTCTTGCGCCACGTCCCGACGCCAGCGCTCGCAGCGGCTTGCTGTTTAATCGAAGGAAAAATTCAGAGTAATCCATTACTACATTTAAATTTTTACAACATATCTATCACCGTATTTGTAGCAATTCAACATATATCACCATATAAATGTTAGGAAAATTTTGGAAGATCGTCGTACCAATGAATAAAATACAATGACTTACCAGAATCCGTACAGCATATTTCCAGTAATTGCACTGAGCCATGCATGTCCTGCTACCATAAAGAAATATGTTGGATATGCTGCAAAACATCAACACCCAAATTAACCTTTACTTTTCCAATTATATACAAAAAGACTTCTTAAATTGTTTGGGTCACAAATTCTCAAACGTAAACAACGTATCTATTTCTCAAGCTACGAATTCTAAATCCCGTTTACCGCCCTACCAGATATGAGGGATTCCAAAAGTATACTCATCACAACATATCTCAATTCTCTTAATATAAATCGAACATTTATCTATGTCACTAGGGAAGTATATTTCCTGCCTAGGTTGTAAATTTTCGCAATATAATAGAGTAACTAAAAATTGGTTGCCGGAACCACACTCATAATGATATCACTGAGAAAATTACAAAACGTTTTCGAAATATATATAACAATTTAGCTTTTTCACCAGTATGGTCGTCAAATTGTGTACGACGTCTCTTTGTGACACAATAAGATTCCAGAAACCCTAAAATCTTAAATCTTTTTAGCATGTTTCATCATATGTATCGTGGAATTTTTGAATGATTCATCGTCCTCCAAGAAATTTAAGTAAATAACTTTCCGCTCATTTTGAACATAAAGGCTTCCACGAGTTGCGTCGTTTCCCCTCAGAAAAAAACCACAATTACGCGAACCGTTTTTCCTGGTATTACCAATATTAAAAATGTGCAAATAATAGAACAAAGTGAAGAGGCAATGAGTATTTTCTAAAACGAGTGGAGCAAAACCATTGCACATACTTTTTCATATACGTTTCTCCGTCCGCAGCATATTGTGACAAAGAAATCGAAAGAAAAAGCGTCATTTCTGGCGTGTGATCCTCTAATTTTAATAGTTTTCAATTCATGCTCGAAGACGCTAGATCAAATTATTGTATTTTATTTGATATTTTGAAAGTAAAATAAATATTCCAAATATTATTTAAAAACATATAGCGATATATTAGACATATTAATATCGTTCATTTTATTCATATCAGTTAACAAAACGGGTGTTCTACAACTGTTTAGTTCATTTACACTGCTAAATACAATTCAAGGTTCTTGAAAATGTAAACTAATGAGTAAGTGTAACAGACAGAAGTTATTTTACTGTGTGTTTACTTAGTCCGTTCATCCGTTTACTCAGAATCATATATTACAAAAAGACATTATTTAAAAATGTATATGATAAATAATAAACATACACTAACCTTTCTTTTTATGCTCAAAGTCAATAACTCAACTTCTTAGTGTCTTTTATGAGAGATTTGAATGTAAAATAAATATTCAGAAAATTAATTTACTATACCTCTGCCTCATATTAGTTAAATAATATGCAAGTTTATTGAAATAGTAAACAAATGCGTGAATAAAACAGACACATATTATTTTACTGCGTGTATACTAAACTTTCAAGTGAAAAACCGCTAATGAGGATGCAATGCATACTAAGTTTACTTTACGTACAGAACATTTAGGCGAAATCGTTGGAGACGTTTTTCTTCTTTAGCAAACACTCAAAAGTGTACCATGTCCTTCGTGCATAGTATCCCTAGTTTGAAGGTGAAAAAAATAGATCACATGCATCGACAACAAGTAAATTCTACCGTAAATGCGAATTAAATTGATTCATCCATTTATTAAGAAGCGCTGTGCACAGACGGACAGACGGTCGGACATTATGCCAAAAACCAATTTTTCAGAAACAGGGATCGACAAAACGGACACTTCCTTCGAAATCTCGCTTTCGAATTTTATCACAATACTTCCTATATGCTTCGTATACAAGAAAGAAAAAATTTCATTGTAGAAATTTGGTTAAAGCACACTGCAAACAATTCATAAAATATTAATAAGACTATTTTGTACCCACCCCCCGACTCTTCTGAAGACGGAGCTGCTATACGTGAACTTTACGAAAATGCAATGACGGATAAAAACTGAAGAAATAGCAAATTATGAGTAAATAGGAAAAAAAGGAGAGACGACGTAAATTGAATAAAATATTTTCATTTGTTCAATATCGAGACGAAATAAACAGAAAACAAAATAAAAGTTGTCGTAATATATATATGTTTTTATGATCTTACCGTAAAGTGAACAATCCACATTCGGGTCGGAAGCAAAAAAACACGTGACTTGCAGGGTGTTGACAGTTGCCAAACAGAGAGCGTGGCAGGCCAGACCCCATCCATGAGCGGAAGTGCGTGTCTGCTTCCATGCGAGAGACGCTACAATCGCAGCCAATAGAAACATGGCAGATATCGCCCCCATGGGACGTACGGACTCATACAGTTCCACATTGGTTGGGAGTCTGCACTTACCTAAAACTTTCTTGGTGCCGTCTTCAGTGCTCTGCAAGTCGACGCAATAAAATATCCAATTGAAGGAATGAACAACATCCGTTCTGTCATATTTCAGTAGTTTCTTGTGACTCGGCTCCAAGGTCTTGGTTTCTTATCGGCTTTGCATGCAATGACCAAACATTATTATTTCAAAGATCATTCGTCATCTAATATGGATTCGAACGATGCATTTCTCGGAATTTTAACAATATCAGACACGCAGAAACCCTTATCCGACAAAATCTCCCCGTGTAGACAACACCTTTGTACTTCAAAATAAGGATACTTCCATGGACGGTGTATCTAAACTTTTGAAGCAAGTGGTCCGTCTCTTACCGTATCGAAGCAGAAATGATGAAATTCATATTCTTCATTGCCTGAAAGAATCGGAATGGACAAGCCAGCTAATTTATTCACTTCCATAGTCCTATTCTGTGGATAGTTCTCATCTTCCATTTTTACTGCTGTAAACACGTCGTGATATGCCCAAGAATTGTAATCGTAGCCGATTGTAAATTTTTTTCCTGTGAATTGAGAAGGAATCCAGGCCGTGTCGTAAGTATTTTCTACGCTTTCACTTATTTTCCTGATTTCTTCCCTGGGTCGATATTCGCATCTAAAAAGGTACCTATTCAACTGTTGATTCTTTCTGCAACATTTGTTGAGATTCATTACTTTCACTACTGTTTTCATTACGTGTGGTATTTTAGGATTGTCTCTACCCTCAAAACAATACTTTTGTTTCTCAAACAAATAATTCGACAGATCTTCTTCGAACACATCTGTCACAAATGTGTGTTTTTTA
>NNCF01134193.1:2716-13531 GCA_002313205.1 Laupala kohalensis | reverse complement strand
GGTGGAACTCAAAGGTCATAATTATCCGGAGGTAAAAAAGAAATCTGTGTGTAGCTACTTTCTAAGTCGTGTAACTTTACTGAAAATGATGGCTAACTAAGATGAATTGCTAACTTCTACGGTTCTAATAATATCGGAGTAAATATTAGCATTACTCCCAAAAACGACTATTTGCCGTAAAAAACTACAAATCAATAACACAAAGAACTAAGACACGAGTTAATATTCAGTTCACATGTTCGATGTACAAAGAACAGAAGAGCACATAAAGAGCTAGTGAATCTAATTGGTGGCCGATACATTTAAGTTAAAAGAAATTCGAAGGTCTTGCCAATATAAGGCGAGGTACATTTATTATTACAATTATGAACAATGGCGAAGTAAACGAATTGACGACACATCGTACAGGCCCTGTTCCAAAATCAATACAGTAAGAGTGGAAATGAATGAATAAGTAAATAAATAAATTATTGTCAAGAGAGTAATTTTATATCATGATCACGTCAAATTATTTTATAGACATGATCACGTTTCAAAATTAATCAGAAACATTAAGTTAGAGTTTTAAATTTGAAAATGTCATCACTATCTATTACAATATTTTTATATATCATTCATAATTTCAGATATAATTTGAAACATGCCTAAGACAAAAACAATTGAAATAAATTTTATGGTGTGATGAGGATGTATAAAAGTATGTATTAAGTAAGAGTTGATAGTATACTCTAAAATTATATTAAAAAAGACATTATAAAAGAAAAAAGTTGACTGCTCTTAATCCGCGATTTTAAATCGGCGAACGTAAGTACTTGACCCTTACTCAAATCTCTCGCTATATGGCGTGTTTATTTACCTCGTTGACACACTTGTTCATACGTACAAAACCCGAATTTTTCGGCCATTGGACGAAAAACACGACCAGAACTAGTTTTGGCAGATGTATTTTTGCCCAAACTTGTTCTGTGCCTTTTCAGAACTACCAATTCTAGTTTTGGGCGTTTCGCTTTTCACAAAACTAGTTGCGTGCGTTATGAAGGACTAAATTATAATTGCTCATTATTTATGCTCAAATTAACCTCAAAAATTAAATTTTGTGAAATTCAAACTTCTACAATTTATGGAGTATTTAGTGTCGTCTAAGGAGTGATTTCCATGCACGAAACATGTTAATAAAAGGGCCAGTTTTCCTTTCAAGTGTATCTTATGCTTGAATTGCTAGAAGCATTTCATTCCGATTACATATTTTTACGTTTTTATCACTAACCTTTCTGAATGTTAATATCACATAATAATATCACACAATACAATTATGAGGTCACTGACATCCGTTGCGATATTTCAATTAGTGACGGCGTAAAATGGAAATATTTTTAATACGAGTAGTTTTAGATAATTCTCTTCATTTATTGTATTATAATACCCTTTATCTAAGAACTAGCTTCTTTTCCAAGCTTCACTCTGGTTTTAGTCGCAATATACATAGGAGAAATAATAAATGTGTGAACAAGAAATTTGGTTGCCAAATATGTTTAAATCAACTGAGTATAATTATTCTTATATTGCAATAAAAAATGTAATTACCGTTATAAAATGAATTTTACAATCATTCTATACATCTCTTATGTTGCATAAGCATAACGTTAAACAGAACACCCGTGAGTTTCGATTTGTAACGCAAGTCAAAATGAAGAACAGCATACTTGTATTTTCTGGTTGTCGCATATAATTTACGGGTCTATAATGTTAAACGCGAGTCATAACTTGTGTAAACCTAAATTTATAACCAGAATGAACCCAGAATCTGATTCAAATTTGTTAAACAAATTATCAGGTTTTAAACTGGCATAAATTTAATGTTAAATACATAATGAGATGTTTTCGCTTAAATGTGAAAAAGACACGAATTCAATAACAATTTTAGATTAATTATAAAATTATGTATTGATATGAATAAGAAAGAACTGTATAAATACCAAAAATATAACAAAATAAATGTCATTTTACTCCTTCTTAACTTGAAATAGCTAAACCCGGCTTAATGTGTGAAAGCCGCTCCTTTCCATTTTTCTGACTCTGTTTTCTGATAAGTAATAATGATAACACATTGTGATTTATTCTTGTCCAGTTTGTGTCTGTTTAAGTTTCTTTATATTTATGTCATTTTTACTCATCATAATGAAATGATTTCTGTTTACTGTTTCTTGTAGATTTAGCGAACAATATACTGTAATTTTTATGAACGTTCTGGAAAGTCTAAAAAAGAACGCTAACAGTTCTCTAACTGCGTTAATGTTAAGACAATGCGCCAAACATTCTCACACATTTTTACCTACTAAAATGCGAAATATCGAAAATTCCAGACAGTTTTTTTCAAAAATTTGATTTAATAATATTTGTATTCAAATGCTGAAATTATAACTCAATTAGTTCGTTATAAATAAAACATATTAATGGTGTCTCCCCAGATATTTCGAAAAACCTTCTACGAACGTTCTCGAAAGTATAAAAAGATATTGTGTATTATTGTTGTCCTTCCTGTACCTATGTTCAAAATTCTTTGTTTTGAATATCATGCATGGTTTGGTTCACAAATAAACAATAGAATTCAAAACCATATTCAATATATATCGCTGGGGATTGAAGATCGATTATTTACGCGCAAAATTCAAAACTCACATAAGTGAAACGGCGACAACACTGATACCTAAAATAGAAAATTCTTTGACTTCCGATACATTCAAATGCTCATATTTACATACATGTTTTCAATCACATAGATACACACACTATTGTAGTGGGTTGTATTTTTATGTATATTAGAAAAACGTTCATTCTCGTAAACATCCACCTGTGATGTGTTGCAGTTTCCAGGGGAGGGTCTCCAGAAAGTGGTAGCTGCTCTCCAATACATCGAGCACGAAGTAAACGTCTTCGAGCGCTACGGAGTGGATGCTGTGATGTCAGCTCTAGGTTTGTCAGTGTCTCCACTATTCCGCGGTCAGGAGCTGGGTCGTGAATTGCTCCTGGCTCGTGAACCATTAGCTCGCGCAGTTGGTTTGAAGCTCACAACGACTGTGTTCACTGGAGTTGCATCACAGAAACAATCGGAGCGCGCTGGTTTTGAGCTCCTGGCTGAGCAGAAGTACAAGGAATACAAACCAGACGGTGAAGAAGTATTTCCGAATGCGCCTTGCGAAACCTTCCAGCTAAAGGCGAAGTATTACCCATGAGAACATTGTGCTCCTCAGTATTAAGTATAACTTTCTAATGTATGGTTGAGAAAAAAATGAATTTCATTTTAAACATAATATTAGTCTAACTTCTTTGATTGAGAGAGTTTCTTTTTAAAAATGTCTTTATGTTCTTTCTAAATAAAGTCTATATGAAAATGAATGAGGAGAATCATATTTAACGGCAGGATGAAAGATATGAGAACCGAAAAAACTAGGTTCAGTTCTTTACAATTGAGGATAATCTCCTGATGAGAATCGCGAAGAATAATAGTATCAATTACTTCATCTCTCATGATCTTGGTACTTACGCCGAGTACCATAGTTATAGATTTTTATTTACCATCACACTAAAAAAATATAAAAAATAGTTCACAAATAAACAAATTCAATTCTTTAACATCATTTGAAAATATTCAACATATTTATCAACACTTCACTACTAACGAGCTCATTATTGATTTAATTTTTTTATTTATTTTTTAAAAATAGAAATAAAAAAAGTGTTTCTGTGCTTAATGAATTTGTAATACTTGTCAATCAATCCACGCGAATATACGAATTCGGAACATTTGTACATTTTTACTTCATTTTCTTATTCAATATTATTCATTGTTGTATGAAAAATGTATCCATCAATGTACACGACCTTTTAATACAAACTGCCAAACAAAAATGTCACAAAAGCGGTGCAGAATAACGGACAAGTACGTAAAACATTTTCTGAAGACATGTACATGTCGGAAGGTTTATGTTACAAAAATGCACAAAGGAAGGCCCTTTTCAACTGATAATAACAAAATTATCAATACAAGTCATCATACAGACATTGTACTTTAAAATAACACAAATAACAACCCAATGTTTCAACATAAGCTGCAGGTCATCATCAGGTGTTGCATACATGGAGCAAGCGTTTCGTTAGCACGTGTTGTATATGTAATTTTTCATGTAATTATTTTTTCTTGTATTATATATTGTATGGAAATATTTTTAACTAATTTTAACAGACTTGAAATGACAAATTTTCCCATTCAACTAATATGCATAATTACAAGTGATTCACACAAATATACGAATTGTTTTTGAAAGATGTTTTAGTAAGTGTTTCAGCCTTTGAAAACTTAATGAGACTAAAAACAACAGCAGGAAAACCTTCAGTAGGTCATTGTTTCACATGAATTATCTAATACTTTCTAAGTCACTAGAAATTTATAATTACCATTGTAAATACAAATCTTTTTAAAATCACTAGTTCCGTCTATTTTTAATTCACTAACTCTCGTGTTTTATTTTCTCATTCAGATGTTGTACTATCAAAGGTAGCTTTTAAATATATTGATGGTTGATGCTAATCAATTAGTTTCGGAAAAGAAAAACTTAAGCACTAGCTTACGTAATAGAATCCCTACACAAGGCAGTAACGAACTTGAAGTAAACTTATTTTCAATTTTTCTTTCGCAAGTAGAGAAAGAACTATTTTACATCCAGCCTAAGAAAAAAATTCGCAACTTGGTAGCAGCAATCGTCAACAGTCAATTCAGCGTGTTCTACGAAGGCACATGGATCGAAAGCCACGAGGTAATTTTTATCTGTTCCAATAGAGAAAAAAAATATTTTGGATAAATAATAACAGATTTTGAGGCAACGTAAGAGAAGAAATAGAATCTTATGTATTTAGATGACACGACCTTCCATGTGTCATCAGAAGTTAACAGATAAACATTATATCCAGACATCATACACAAACATAATGAAATACCATCCACATTCACTACATTTATACCCCAGGCAAAGAATTTGAGACAGTCCGCTTGCACCGTAAGGTTAGAGATCATGAAGATGACGCCGTCTGTCCGTCACACTTTCGTATCTTGCTGTCGATTCAGTGATCGGCCCACTTCACTCACAGAAATGTATTAATCTATGTTCTAAACAAAAAATATTTCCGTAAAAACAGTACTAATTTTACAACTGCGTCTATTTTGTCACATTTTAATCGGACAACTACGAATTATAGAATTTTTTGTTTGTGTGGGACTCGCCGTATGACTCAACCATACCCACTAAAAACCTTCCTGAATTACAACTGAAAACTCAAACATCAATACATTCACACATCATTACAAAAAAATGAAAAAATTACAAAAGAAAGACGAAAATGAAAGATACCCTAGCATTGGGATCGAAAGGAACAAGAGGTGACCAAGGAAGGTCAGGAAAGTGAAAGGAGGGAGCCTACACAAGTAAGTGGAAGTAATGCTAGACCCAGCAGGGGCCCCGTGTTTTGCCTAACAGGTAATAAAATGATGCAAGTGCCCTGGTGGTGTGGAAATTATAGATTGCATAATTATTACATTAAATTTTAGTGTAAAATTTATTTAAAAAATATATTTAATATTAGTCTAATTCCTACAAACATATTTTTTCTAGTTCAAAACTGAATATTTTGAATTTAATTTTCTGTTTCAAAAAAGCAACAAAAAATCTTTGTTTTACAATTAGATTTCGTTAAACACTCGACACATATTAAAGATTAAAATTTTCAGAAATTGTCATTAATATTTTCACTATTTCAATTTTAAACAACTATTTTGTATTTGTATGATTATTCTTTATTTTTTGCTATCCGACAAATACCATAGTTTTTCACGAACCTTTTGTAGATTACTTAATTTTAGATCAAGTACATAACATTCATGCTCGTCATTCATTCATTAGTTAAGGTATATTATTAAAACCAAAAAACTATGTCTGAAAGTAAGTACAAAATTTTTTTACCGTTGTCATCTGCATCATATATCTCTATTCATATGTAATAATTTTAGCGGTGTTATCCTAATGTTTTTTGATGGACGGTACCAATATAAGGTTTTTGCCATTCTCTATGACATTAACACGCGTGCCTGCTAAGATATGTAAGATTTTCCATAGATTTTCCATCAAAGATCTTTTACCTTAAAATTTGTGGTATGTTTTTTATGAATTGGAGCCTTTGTCGTTGGATTTCTTATTCTAATTGAAGTATTTCAACCCAATCTTAGTATTGCGTGCATTATCTCTTACGTCCCTACCCATGTTTAACTTGCGTTTTCCTAAGTTTAATTTGATCGGAATTTATATAAAGGCCCTGTATCCACACCACACAAGCCCAGGTGCAGTGCGAGTTTTTGGTAGAAGCGGGATTCACAGTGGATAGGAGCAGTAGAGATGAGTCGACTGCCGAACCCCTCATAACCACCACAATTCCTATGGTAGTTTTACCACTGCCACCAGTCAATTTTCCAGGATAATTAAACACACGTGTAATAATAATAATTTAATTCAAATTAAAATGAAATCTGTGTTTTTACAAACTTGGACAAACTTTCAAAATCATAAATACAATTATAAGGTTGTCATTACCCAGTTAATGCCATCAGAAACCATTGATTAAACACACATAAATTCAGTGTTGACAATTATATAGGAATACCCCACCTTGGTTATCCGACCCTCCAAAATTACAAGTTTCTTTCTCAAATAACGAACCGCTACAAGTTACGCCACTCGCAACTAGTAGAAAGTTCATCTAGATTATCTTACATTAGTCTGACGACCAATATTGGCCAGGTTACATCTCAAGTATCCTGAGGACTCAACCCACACATATAAGACCCCGATGATCCTTAATCCTTCCAATATATGCCGAAGAGTAATTCACGGGACGAGCAGGCAACCATGTCTTGTCGCTGCCACAACGAACACTGTTGTTCACCCCTTGCACGTCATAGAAACGCAGTGACCTCACCGCCTTGACGAGCCGCCGTTGACCCCAGCCAGGCGCCCGAACGCGCTTTTTCCTGAGTCTGTCATTGTTTCTGCATCTGGCGAGAATACTCCATTCACAAACATATGAACTTTCTTTCTTTCTGAGGTCTACCGACATTCCTCAAAGGGCCTCGCATTGGTCAAATCCACTTCCACAGAAATAGTATAATACAGCTAACATTCCTTAAGAAACCTCGCCCCGGTTCATATGGCGAACAAATGCACTTTCACATAAATAGTATAAGACAAAGGGAGAGACACACGCTCGACACACGATCGTCACACGCTTCAGCCGACATTTTTCAAGATAATTCCTACCCTCCATCACGGGAGGTAATGGGAAACTGTCCACAATAACACAATGAATGGATACGCTTAGTGGTTGTCACTACCACATTTCCTCCTTAGCGACATCCGCCTAAAAAGCCCAACGGCACTCTCTCTCAGTAAAAGGCGTAAAAATTACAATTCACAAACCTATAGACTGACTTGATCCTTATCTTACAGGTCCCTTGCTTCATTCCACTAAGTAATAGAGATCCCAGGAAATACGTAACCTTTAATTTCTTTATATTAAAGTGATGATCTAAAATCATAACTTTGAGAACAGTGTTCGGAAAGATCTGCAGAATATACATTTCAAAATGACAGACCATCGGAGAATTAACATTTCACACGAAAAAAAAAACTGAAATAGAATTATGTGAAAAAAAAAAAAAAAAAAAGGATTCCGAACTAAAAAAAAATGTTCTGAATATTCTACAACCCGAATTCTGCGGTCGATAGAAACGGGTGATATTGTGAGAGGTCACTAACCGGAATTTCCTTGAACGCAGAACTGTATATCAGTGACCATTTACTGTATCCTTTCCCTTGTGTCTCGAAATACGACACACACAGGTCGCGGAAAGAACAGTGCTCGTCTTACAATCGTCATGGATGTTACTTTTCAATGATACGTTTTAGGTGTAGCAGATCGTGTGGTAGACGTTTACCGGTTTTTCTATATATGTCGAAACTGACTGATAATACACATAACACACTCAAAACATTTTCATGTACTTCTCGTGGCGTAAGGGTTGAAAGCTCGATTTTTGAAAAAAATTAAATCAGCTGAGGATTTTTCCACTACCATTTACGTGATTGTGAATGTTATAATATGTGAATAATTGTGTTCTATGTTAAAATATATTCCAATTACTAATGTGGTATACGTTTCAGTTCAATTTTACAATGGGTCACGGTAAAGACGTGAGATTTTATTCTGCAGCTAACAGTACTTTATTAATCTGAAATTATTAAGCATGAAACTGTTTGCTGCAGAATATAATACTTGCAGTATAGATTTGATATATCACTAAAAACCGACAAAACAGAACACGTGTTGAAATGTGCTTCCTTATGTGGTGTAAAATATGTATATCCGCTTCTTTCAAGCTTATGCCAAAATTAGTCTATAATAGATCTCGGTTGGAACAATATCATTTCAATGAAAAATATTTTCTTTCTCTGAGACTATTAAACCAACTTAGTAACAATCCTTCCTCTGGGAGGAAGTAATAAATTGGAGTAATGAAATAATTCGTTCCGAAAACTTGTAAGGTAACAATTCAAACTGTCTAGAATTCACTTTCTGTTTGTTGTTGTTGTTTTTTATGTTTTAGTATTTACATATATTTTATCTAGAGAGAGGGTTGTGCATCAAATTCAGCTTTGTAATTTAAAAGAGGAATAAATTATTTGGTTGTATTATTAAGTGTCTGTATTAATTTAACCTACTCCAAATAAGGTAGAGCGAAATCATAGAGAATTGTGACGATTGATTCAGTTAAGACAAATTTTAATTATATAAGTTAATATTATGTTACTAGTTCTTGATATAAATCATTACATTACTTTTTTCTCCTTTAGTACATGGTTTCACTAATCATCTAAAAGTAAAAACTAAAATTTCTATCTAAAAATACGAAATATGCATACAACTGGATTTATATTTAACTTTATAATTACAAACAAATTCAACTCAAAAGATCATAGTTATATTATTTATTAAACCAATCAATATATATCAAGTATAACATTGTGTTCATGTATTATCAAGTATAACATGGTTTTAATGAAAATTGTCACTTTCTTGCCGTAATCATAACCTTCAAATGAATATTTTTGGTTCAAATACGACTAAGTTTTGTTTTTTCTAATACAAGTAAAAAATACTAAGTCTTATTTTCAAATCTGTAAGTTCAAAAAACACATCCCAGAATATTAGTTTGTGTTTTCAAAATAAGTATTTTGTAAAAAATATTTTTATTTTGACAATTTCTACATGTTTTAAAATAATTAGCCTGATGGATATTATTATTTATGATTCAGCGTATGGCAGAGCTATAAGGCCAGCGCTTCCTTCAATACTCCTACGGAGATAGTTAATAAAGGATGAGACTTCAGACCACGTGAAAGTCGAGAAGCCAATATAAGTATTGCGAGATTGACGACTCTTCCTCACATTGTAGATACGTGGACGTTTTAATCATTTCAAAATAATTTTAGTGAGTTTATATTCGGATGCCTGCATCAACCGACACGTAGAACCAGCAGTAATTTACATGCCTATGACGGACAGGAGGCTTGATTTCTAGCCTTTTGTCTGCCTGTCACTGCCTCAAGTAAACTTTTCACGGGATATAGCAGCCTGAATGTTTACCGCGGCATGCTACCAAAGGCTATCTTCCGCAGTCGACATATAAATAAAGAGCACTTTCGCAACTTTTGATTATATTTCGTTACTTTTCTTTCGTTGCGAAGACTGCAACCATCTTTTTGACGAAGGATTTTGTAGGTGATATATTAGGATGTCTGAAAATTCAGTACTAAACCCTCATAAGTCTGGAATGAATGAGGAAACCCCAGCAAAAAGCGTGATCCAGATTAACCTAGTGAATGGAAGCAGTGCTATCCCTCTCAGCAGTGTATTGGAAGTAAAGACGTTGCTATTACAACACTGATTCATTAGATATAAAATCACTATTTGCTAGAAAAAGATTGGGAAATTCGCAAATTCATTTTTTTTCTCGATTGGTTGGACACGTTCCAAAAATTTCATAGTATTATATAAATATTTAAATACACGAAATATCTAACGATAAGTATTGTATTTCCCAATACATTCAATTTTATGGTAAATGAATGTATAAACGTAAAAATTTAAAGATATATGAATGTATATACTGTGGCAGAACGAAACTTTAGTGGTTAAAATACACTGAATTTAAAATTTTGAGCGCCGCGACTAATTGATCTCAGGGTTCCACAATAATTTCTGGGGTTCGCATTTTTTTAGTGAAGAAAAGGGCCATACAATAGTTCCACTTAAGGAAAACGCTATTGACAAATAAATCCATTTAATTTAATCATCATTGTTTTAATTACAATAAAACCCCTCATGCTGTTTCCCCCAAAAGAAACTCACACAAATGGTAGCCAAATGATATTATAAACACTAACACCTAAATGAAATCTTTCCCTCCAAAAAAACTAAAATACCCTGAATTGAACAATGATATCATTCTATCACCGTTTAAAATCTCTCTCTCTTAAAAAAAGAAATACACTGAATTTAACAATAGTGTTATCTTATCAACAATTAAAACTCCCTCTCTCTCAAATAATAAGGAAATACACTGAATTTAACCATGGCATAATTTTATCAACAATTAAATCTGTCTTGGCACTGATTAAGTCCACAGTTCGTGTGCCTTTTTTATAATTTATG
>NNCF01134180.1:0-12395 GCA_002313205.1 Laupala kohalensis | reverse complement strand
ATCCGCGGGAGCACTTTGTTAATCGCAGTGCTCTCAATATGACGTAGCACTCAGCACTGTAAACGCTGTTCAGGTCGCCAAGACGGTTTTCACAAATCTTACGGGGAAACTTACATACAAGCAGACACCATCGGCCTTCTTCGACCCGTCCGTAAACAGGAATATAGATTCGGTGTTGTCAAGGTATACCCTCAACATCGCAGCTGGAGTGTTCTTCATGTCATGACGTAGAAGATCGAAAATAATCTTCGGCTTGTGCACAGCCCAAGGAGAATTCTCACTGAAACCTTGATTTAGGACATCAGGTATGCGTATAATCAATTTTTCCTAAATTAGTTGGAGAGATATCAAAATGGTTTGCTTTCTCTGTCGTTGTACAAACGAATGAAAGAACAAAGATGAAATAGTGGGTAGTGCGCCAGATGTCAGGTTAAGTACGCACATGGGTATAGTGCCATATCATCAGTATTTGTCGCCGGAAGTAGAGAGATGGTTTGCCACTCTCAGCGTACAAACTTGGAATATAACTTGTACGTAAGGCTCCCATTACTAGTCGGACACCTGCAAGATACAACCAATAGCTTGCGCGAGCAGATCTATATGCAACGCAGCCAAAATCACGCCCAGATCTTATGAATGTTGGATAAAATTGGAGCAAGGAGGAGCAATTATCGCCCCATTCCCTGCTACTCAGGCACTTCAATATATTCAGTGACTTTAATGTTCTCGCTCTTAGGTCTGTAAGATGTTCAATCCAATTCAGTCTCGAATCAAAGAGTAGACCTAAGAATTTCACTGATAGATAGAATTTTAGAACGCTGACCCCCAGCGCGAGGTGAGGTACTGGTAAGGGGGCTTCGTCTCCTACTGAAAAGAACACAGCGTGTTTACTTAGCAGAGAAGCGAAAGTCAGTCGTCTTTTGAGCAGTGGTACAATCAATTGAAGACGAGATGGATTTGTTGCTCCGCACCTGGCATTCTGCATTGAGCCAAAGACGTCAACAAAAAGAGAGTTTAGGATAGGATTCTTTACAGCGGATGTTATACTGTTAATGGCCACTGCAAATAAGGTCACACTCGGGACTGAGCCCTCAGGAAAACCGATCTCTTGAAAGAGATCCAAGATGTCTCTTCCAATTCTGCAGCGGAAGAAACGCTGGTCCAAAAAGGACTGTAACATCAGAGGAAGATGTCCTCTAAATCCCCAGGCATAGTTGTTTTAAAATGCCATGACTCCAAGCATTATCATAAGCAATCTCGATGTCAAAGAATATTCAGACATGTCTTAGGACAAAAGCATCTTGAATTGCTGTTTTCAGGAGAAGTAAGTTGTCCAGGTTGGAATGAAATTTCGTGAAGCACACTGAGATCGACTCAGTAAGTTATGCTGTTCAAGATACCAGACGAGACGTCGGTTAATAATTCTCTCCAGTTTTACCAACGCAACTCGTCAAGGCGATACTTCGATAACTACTGATGGCCGTTTTGTCCTTTCCTAGTTTTAGTAAAGGGATAAGCGTTGTTTCAATCCAGGAATTAGGTAATACTCCCTGTACCAAGATTAAAGATATCCAGAAGGTATTCTTTCGATTCGAGACTGAGCATTTCATAATGAATTGATTCAGGGCCAGGAGCAGTGTCGTGGACTGCCGCTAGAGCTGACTCAATTTCCCACATAGAGAAGGAAGAGTTGTATGGTTCCCAGTTGGTGGAACGAAAAACAAACGATGTGCTTTCTGCTATTTCCCCTTTTCTCGCTAAATCAGAACCGCAGTTTGCTGTAGTTGTTAGGACAGAAATATATTCAGCCATCACTGTTGCCATTTCTGTTGTTGGTGAGAACTTAACCCTGATACATGAGTGCAGATACTGAGACTTGAGAATACCTTCCAGATATCATTCGGATTCACTCCCATACTTTAGTGGACGATGTTTTTCTCTTAATGGTATTAAGAATTCTTTCCAGGAGGTGGATCTGGATTATTTGATGGTTCTGCGCACGTTTGCTCTAGGAATCCGATATGCGGCGGTGTTTTCCGGAGATCGACTACCTATAAATTTCCGCAATGCTCTTCGCCTCGCCCGAATGGCGGACCGACATGCGTCGTTCCACAAGGGAACATATGGTCTTCGCCGAAACAGATGTTTTTGGAATGGATTTTTCAGCGGCATGATGAATCACCTGGATCAGATAGTCGATCCTCTCTTGGACACTACCTGTTTCTCTGAAGACAGCCAGAGAACGGTACAGTGTCCAGTTAGCCTTTCTTTATTTTGTGTGTGTAGCTTTACGGCTCGTCGACATCGCAGTCATTGGTGCCCTAAAACTTGTACAGGTAGGGAAAATGCAGTTACGCACTAGGGAGAGCCAATATGAGTCTCCTCGCGTGTGAGACTCACCGAATGACTCAACCATACCCACCAAAAACCCTTCTGAATTGCAACATACCAAAACATATCTCAAAATCAAAAATCAAAACATTGAGGACAAAAAATGAGGAAAATGAAAGATACTCTAGCCCTAATAGCGTCGGGATCGAATAGGAGAGGTAACCAAGGAAGGTCATGAAAGAGAAAGGAAGGATTCCGCCACAAGTAAGTGGAAGTAATGGCAGACTCAGCTCGGTGTCCCGTGTTTGCCAAACACGGACTTACTAGATGTAAGTCCCCTGGGGGGGAGTTAGCCTTTTTGAGAATCCATTTTTGTGGCTTGCATTCGGGAACAGTCGTACGTTCCTTCAAGGAAAAACTGACCGAATGATGGTCGATACCATGCGGATAATTTTCTACCTTTCATTAGAAGATATCAGAAAATTCAGGAGATGAAATTGACAGGGATATAGCAGTCCATGACCCCGTTACAAACGCAAAGTGGGTCATCTCCCCGGTGTTAATTAAGCATATCTTCACGCTCAAAGAGACAATTTAACAGTCGGCCCTTGGGGCAATCACTCGACGAACCCCACAGTACACTGTTGGAGTTGAATTCTCCAATGAGGAATGGTCGAGGGAACTGGTAAATTAAATCCCTGAGAGAAGTCTCCTAGAAATCTCGTGTAGGATGAAGGTATATTGAACACACGGTCATAGTTAGTACGCTGTGAATTGTAAATGATAAAGTCTGGATTTGCGTTTGTAGGAGGACAGGTGAGTAGAGGATACTGTTTTTAACAAACACGGCAACTCCATCTCTTTTCGGTCTTCCGTGGTGTCGTCATATCCGAAGCTAATGTATCCCGCAGAGTGGGAGAGTGATATTTTAATAGGAGGGTCTCTTGCAGGCAAATACAGATCGGATTGCGACGCGCAAAGAGCTGGAACTCTTCACGTTGAGTTCTATAGCCATTAAGGTTCCACTATAAAAATGGAAGCCATTACGATTTAGAACCTTCCTGATTGTGCATTTCCGCGTCACAGTCGTACAACGCACAATCCGTCTAGGAGGAGGGACAAACAAAGACATTCTTCTTACATATCTGCGACTTCTTGGCCGTTGTTGTGTTCGCTTAAAAAAAATCCTTTTGGTTCAGGGGTTTAGCCTTGGAACCTTGCAGTTTCTTTGTTTCAATGTCGGCACTTGTTGGAACTACTTCCACACTGCTGGGCCTTTTCTGTGTTGAAGTAGAAGGACTTGGTTTTGTTGCTGTTTTCGGCTTTGCGGGAACAACTTCAAGACTTTTCTTGACACATTTGTACTGGCATGTGCACGACGTTGGTGTAGACACATCAGTGAAATTGGACTGAACTTTGGCTGCGGTGGAGTAACTGGTAGAAAATACAGGGTGCAAAGTCTTGTATTTCTTCCGTGCTTCACCGTACGGCATCTACTCAGTTGTCTTTATTTCTTGGTTTTTCTTTTCTTCAAGAAAGTAGACGCACTCCCTGCTTCACACCGGGTGGCTGCCTGTGCAATTAATGCACTTAGCAGGCCTCGGGCATGAAACGCCGGGTTCGTGTGCCTCCTTCCCGCAGATATCACGGTCCTTACACGATGTTTTCGTGTGTCGAAACCTCTGGCAATTAAAAACAGCACAGAGGATTTGAAATAATGGGTCGCACTGGCAGGTTTAGTCATCCCGCTTTGAGATCTCTCGGCAGTTTAGGACAGTCAAGTGTCACGATGAAGGAGGTGGTCTTCTCATGAACACCATCGACCTTCCTCGTGATCTAACTGACCTCTACCACGTGGTCAGCTTCTCATTCATTTACTAAATCATCACAGGACATATCGATGATATCCCTGCACGTGATCACTCCCTTACTAAGGTTAGCGCAGCGTGGAGCTCACACTTGACAGAGTATTCTCCCAGCGGTGTGCGTTGTAGGAGCTTTAAAGCTTGCTTGCTTGTTTTTGTTTCAAGCAGCATCGCTCTATTTCTCAATTGTTTACTGCTCTTTAGAGAGCCAACAAGACCTTCTAGACCCTTGAAAATGTAAAAGGGTGAGATCTTTTCGAAACTTCCATTTATCCTGGTCATTAAAAGCATTCTCATACGGACCTTTTCCTTAATATCTTCTGAAACGGGAGGGCTGTGAGCCTTCGACTGCTTTGAAGTCACTTGGCTGGAATACTCACCTTGGGGCAAGGCGAGAAAAACGAAACATGACATTTTGTCCCACGAGTTCGGAGGAAATATGTCTGGTGACGTGGAGCCCCCGCATCACGCCACTAAGCCTTATTCAACTGAGGTGCGGCAGTTGCCCTAGTGGTTGTCCGCTAGCGAGTGTTTATCCTCAACACCCATTCACCTCATCGGCGCCTTACACACCTTGAGGTTGAGGGTTTTTTATAGAGGATTTTTATATATATTTATCATCGCGACCTGGCCGATAAAGGCAAGATCTCCGCCCTTTGCAACACGCAACTTTCCACCATCGCGCCAATGGTGGTCGCTGAAGCATGCCTAAAGCTTACGGTGTCCGAGAACTGGTGGCGCAGTGCCAGTCCCCAGCTCGGTGACGTGGGTTCGCCAAGCCCATACTCAGTCGAAACTGAGCCCCCTGCGGGGTATAATTATATCAGTGCTATAAAACTTTTCATCTATTGAGAAGTTGTTTAAAAAAATTAGATAGATAAAAAAAGGCCTATTTGAAATAGGCCTTTAAAAATGAATTTAAAAATGGGTTATACAAAATGCGTAACAGTTCAAATAGAGTGCTTATCATATAATTTTCAAAAAATTTGTAAAAGTAAATATTTTGAGCACTAGTCTATTATTTAGCTTTTAGTACAAGTAACTAGTATATTAGTATTAGATCTAAGTGCACCAGTACTACGCACAGGTAACTTTGTTTCCCGCTGCAGGTATTCAAATCAACAATATTATTATTGTTTGTTATTTTCTGGTAAATAAATAAAGTAAAACTGCTTCAAAAATTAATATTTGAGCACAATTTTTAAAGATGGCGAAAATGACTTAAAAACCATTTAGAACTTTTTTTACCCATAGAAAGAGGCCTTAAAAGTGAACTCGAAACCGCTTGGGAATATTTCGCTATTCTTACTCTGCTACCCCTTTTGTGTTAATGGCTAAAAACATTTCTGCAAGTTCAAATTGAATGCGAATTGTAATTTCAGTCCTATTTCGACAAAAATGAGAAAACCTCTCATTCGCATTCATGCGTAAATCATGTAAACTATCCTAGTTTTTCAATCGAAATTGCTTATATTTTACGGGCATATCTTTAAGCCGTACTCGAAAGCGAATGTGATTCTATCGGGTTTTTCTCTTTCTCCTTCACAACTGGCGAATCACATTCATGTACCAATCATGGAATTTAAGTTTCTTTTTTGGAAAAAAATGTAAGTCCCGTTTCGCGTGATCTTCAAGTGATTAAATGTCCCTTCCTCTCGAATTACGAAACGAAAGAGGTATTCAATAAAGAGTTCACATTCATTTACATACCATAGAGATGTTTTGTGTTATGAGCTCTCCATCCACCATATACACATGATTGACGAAGGCGAAAACCCCTATCGTTTCATTAAATATGCGAGTACTTTTCTGTATATTTTTTCTGTTTTTCATCATCTTTAAACATTTTAATACATGTCAGGAGAGTGATAACTTTAAATTACTTTAAAAATTTTAGCATCTTGGTAATCGATAAAACCGATTACCGATAAAGACTAATATTGAAGAAATTGATTAAAGTACACATTTATAATGAGAAATTGTAAACTTGATTTGCGTACAATATGTTTTGCTGAGTATGTTAATAAAGTGAATGCTGCTGGGCACTCAGGTTTCATCGTTACATTCACAAGATCGGTCAAAAAAACTCCAAATGCTAAATGATTATCTGTTGTACAGTCAGATATCAAGCATTTTTCCACTAAATTTTTTATCATCGTTGAGGCATAGAAAAGTATGCTTCTGTGTTTTTCCCTAATGATGACTTCCAGATCATTTGCCTAAAAAGGAAAAAAAATGTCGAAATTAAATTTTAATTTTTATATTATGCCTTAGTAATACTTGTGATTTTACTTACTTGTTCAACATTTAATACATGGTATTTGGAACGCAAACGAATCTCATCTGTTAACAATACAATATTCTGAAACAAATTTAAAACTAAAGCACTAAAGACGTGAATATTTTCAGAACATATATCAAGGTGATAAATATTTCCTGGTAGCCCATTAGCGCATAAAAACAAAGATTCTTGAATATCTACTAATAGGGAATATTGTAGATTTTCATACTTCGAAAAAACCTGAAAATGAAAAAAAATGGATTCGTTTAGTGTACTCTTAAATAGTTAGCACCGAAAAAACAACAACAAAAGGAAATACATTGTAAGCGATTCTCATGACTATTCTGATATCATCATAGTGATCGACACAAGTCTATAAAATATCTTTCACATGATGTGATGGTGTGAAGATTAGCCATGTCAAAGCGCGTTTGAGAATTAGAAAATAGTGACAATAGAGAAAATTTGAGGTAATCTGTCAGGAACCGAATCAGAAAGAGCAAATGCATTAAGCACGAGAAGCCGACGAGGCAGGTTTCCTAAGGCTCCGTCCCCGCATCGCGTTGGACATCGGGCTGTACTGCGGATCATCAATGCAGTCTTGAAATTTACACCCGTCCCCTCACAACAGCTGACACCGCGCGGAACAGTCAAAAATAAAAGTCACGTACAAAATTGATTTCACCTCGAATGGAACCGCTTGTTGAGTGCGCTTCATTCAATCAGTGACTTAGTCTTCTTTAAAGTAATCGGAAAAATTAAAATTTCTCACGATTGAAGAACATTCAAATCGGATGGTAATGATACGCATCAACATAATATTGGAATTACTTTTCATACCATAAAAATGATTTCATTCCATACAACGAAATAATGCTATACATTATTTATTAAAATAGAAAAATATATTTTATAAAAAAAATACATTTCAAAGTAATATATACGTTCATTTGGATATGATTAAGTTGGTTTTATAAGATAATAAAATCAATAAATTGTAAATAATAATACAAAACAGATAACTTTTCACATTTTCAATTAAAGTGCATTCCGTATACATGAAAAGGAAAAAAAGGTTTTCTAAGTAAATTGTCTCTATCTAATTGGTAATATTGGGAAAAAAATTTATGAAAGTATCTTAAATAAAAATGGAATTTCATACCAGTTGAATGAAAGTATTTGAACGGGCGGGATTCTCACTACATTCATGTGCTTTCGTTAAGATCGCTCTGGTTAAGATCGCCCGACCCAAGCGGTGACAACGCAATGTGGGGAATGTTCCATAAGGTTCTATGTGTTGAACCCTCATTTCTTACGCAGTGCCGCGCGGAGGCAACGCAGAACTTCAGCGGTGGAAATGACCAACAGATGGAGAAAATACACAACGCTGAATGTGGGGACGGTCTCATTAAAATGTACGTGGATGCGTTCGCCTCTGTGGTGCAGCTTCGGCTCTGCGATATACCGGATGTCGGTCAACGCTATATGGGGACGAAACCTAAAAAATCAAACATAAAAACTTGTAACGATCATCTATCGCTTCCGCTCTCTTCACACCTCATCCGCTTCGTATATCACTACACTTGCTGGGTCAATCTGTTCGACCAGCGGCATCGTACTGGGGCTCGTTTCACAGGACTGGTCGCAGCGACTCGTTTTGTAAAGGGTTGTAACACTAAGCAATGTGACAGAGCCGGTCTTCACTTTCTCTAGACTGAAGCGAAATCCGCTGTTTACATTGGTTCTCAGGCACGCCTACACACACTGATAGAGCCAGCCAAAGAACAAGCCATGAAATTATCCTCAATTTAAATGAAAAAGTGAGTATATTATATCGTAAATAAAAATATAAAATATTCGCGCTCAAGCGAATAAAATATAATAAACATTCGTTCACTTAAAATGCTGCTTTTTTTGGTGGGGCTTTAGGGCTCGTCAACAGCGAGGTCATTAGAGACCTTAAAACTTGTACAGGTAGGGAAAATGCAGTTACGCACTAGGGAGAGCCAACATGACTCTCCCCGCGTGTGGGACTCGCCGAAAGACTCAGCCATACCCACTAAAAACCCTCCTGCATTACAACTCAAAACACAAATTCCAACATATCTCATGACTTTTACTAAAAACCATTTTTAAAAAAAGAAGAGGAAAGAGGAAAATGAAAGATACCCTAGCCCTAATAGCGTCGGGATCGAAAAGAACAAGAGGTGACCAAGGGAGGTCAGAAAAGAGAAAGGAAGGAGCATGGCACAAGTAAGTGGAAGTAATGCCAGACTCAGCTCGGGGCCCCGTGTTCGCCAAACACGTACTTACTAGATGTAAGTCCCCTGGGGGGTAAAATGCTGCATTTCGACGAATACTTAATATAAAATTATGGGTGGATGAGCATATTCTTTGATAATATTACTTTCTACTAAAAAAATAGAAATGGAAAATTTGACTATTATTTTGTAATAAAATAATAGTCATGTAGATTTGAAATATTAAAAATTAATAAAAACTAGAAGACTCAATAATAATGTTCAAAAAACAAATAAAAGGGGTTTGGAAACATATTCATGTACGAACTTCAAAGTACAATTACGCGATTTCTGAGTCGTATAATACGAGTAATTAAAAAACAGTGAAATTTTGACGGGACCGATAAGGACTGATTCCTGCTTCGTTCTTCTTCTTCCTCTTATTCTTTGAAGAAAATGCTCTATCAACGCACATTCCTCGTACAATGACAATAAGCTTTCTTTAGAGTAATAAGTAGCGAAAAACTGTATCCCACGAGAAAGAACACATTAAACTAATTTACTCTCCAAAAGTAAGCCATGAGCCCTGCCCTCTGTATTGTTATGAATAGGGAATTATATCAGTGACCGAATAGGGATATATTATAAAATCATTTTTCTGGACATCTGCATATGCAGATAATTTGACTAAATTAATAGGAGATAGTAGACAGATACTTGAAAAAACGGACAGGAGTTACGCAATCACATAATAGACGAAACAACAAGATTACAACTTAAAATAAGCGGAATGAAGAAAAAATGCCATATAAATTGGACACCCAGTAGAAATTTATCCAATTATACGATTACGTGAAAAAGAAAAACCTTTTGAAAGGCGACACCGTTATTAAGGGATTGTATTAGGCGAAAAACAGTTATTTGGAGAGCATATAATAGTGTGCAGAGCGAGGAGAATATTTTATGGGCGCCTTGGATTTCGGGTGAAATATAATACAAAAAGTAAAGGTAAAGTAATCTAATACCCTTAAACGAGCAATTGTTGTACTTAGTAAGTATATACTCTAACGACCCGGATTCGTTAGAGAATATTATGAGTTTATGTAGAAATATATGTGAGTAAGAATAGCTTAAATAGAGACAAAAAACCAAATAACACCGATTTGAACGAAGCGCCAAGAAAAGCGCGTTCTGCGAGTTGTAAGACACAGACGAAAGATTTTTGAAATCCAATTGTAAGAACTAAAAAAGTGTGAATACACCTTATGACGTTAGTGACGCGAAACCATCGGAAGAGACGATTGATTGGCGGAATGCGCTGTGCATGAATTTTAGGAGGAGTGGGGATTAGTACTGAGAAGGTGGAAACACGACAGGTATCTGTCTCATTATTACGCGGGACATCGGAAGAGACGGTTGATCTAGTTTTGTTATCACGCGGACCATCGGCGGTGAGAATCCAGTTTCAATCGTACGCGAACTATCGAGAGGGGACGAGTCGGTCCGAATTTCTAGTAAATTATCAAAACGTTGATTTTGAATTCGATAATTTCGAGAGGGCGTAATGACACAAGTTACGAAATTCAAGTTCTGTGGTATTTATCACAGTCGAAGTTATTAAGGAACGGCCGAGTAAAACGCAAGTTGAACGCGTAAGAAATAGTTTATCAAGGGCTCCAAGTGAAGCCAGTTACGTATTGGAAGTTTTCCGAGTTACGAATCGCACGAATCCGAAAACAGTCGCACGTCGGTGATTGAAAGAATTTACCGCAAAACCGATCGCAAACGAGGTAGCACGTGGAAAGCCGCGTTGGAAGCAGTCGTCGAGTCAAGGTCACTGTACGAGCCTAGTAGCAGCTGTAGCAACCTGTGTTGGAGGAAAAGGGGTGTTTCTAACCGTGATGGTTGGACACGATTTCGAAGAAAATACGCTGGTTGTGAGTATACGTCTCTGTGAGGCGGACATTATGCGAAGTGATTACGTTAATTAGGGATTTGCATTAATTTTGTAATTCAGTGAAAGCAAGTATGTTGCAAAAGAGAAAGTTTCATTGGAATCGAGTCTGTCGCAGTTATTGTAAAATTTGGGATGGTTTCAAGAAGAAAGAAGAGAGGAAAAGGTGTTAAAANATCGAACATTGTTCATTACAGCAATTACAGTAAAACGTCTTTTTAGGTGTAAACAGGTGACGTTCAATCTCCTGCAGAATGTTGAGGAATCTATCTCCACGACGGACATAATACCTTTATATCATGGTAATTCTGCTTACGAAAAGCTTAACTCCAATTATACTTTACACTAGGTAAAAGCAAGAACAATAATCTGTAGGTGTCTTCAAAATACGCATCTGCCTTCAATGATAATGTTAATAAATATTACAATAAATCATCTCATACGTTAATGATCAAATGTCCCAGAAAATTTGCGTATATCGCGTAACCGGACGGAGCAAATCACACACACACACACACACACACATATATATATATATATATATATATATATATATATATATATAATATGTGTGTGTGTGTATTATATCTCGGAAACGGCTCTAAGAATTTTCACCAAAATTGGTATATAAGGGTATTTTTACCCCCAGGAATCCAATTAGCTACGTACAGATTTGGTGAAAATTTGCGTTTGGAAAATCCGCATACCAAATGTATATACGTAAAGTATATATGGGTGCCATCGGCGGCAGCTTCGACGAACAAACAAACCGGAAGCGTGCACATTCGAGACCTTCACGAGTCCCTACTCCTAGCATCACATGGGCGTATTTGAATTTGTCGGCAAATTATAAACGAATAGCAATTCAGCAAATAGCTGAAGTAAATACACGACAAAGAAGTCTGTGTTTGGAAAATTTACGACTGCGCGCAATCGAAACACGAGGCCAAAGTAAGTGAAGGCACCAACGCTTAGAAGAAAGGAGACGACGTTTCGTTAGACATGAGAGAGCTCTATTAGCAAACGTATTACCTACTTATACATTATCTGTAGATTCCAATGGTACTTATAGTTGCTTAGTTTTTTTAACACGTGTGTAATACTTGCATTGTTAATCATGCAAATAATGTAGTGCATACTTCACAATTGGACGATCCGAGGTTCGAATCCCCGGGGGTGCGGAATGTTTTATTAATTTTTCTATTTTTCTATGATATAAGTATATTTATACATTCATCTTCTTTCTAACATTATAACTATCAATAAATAGCTACTGAATAACTAAAATAGAATAAAACTGCTAAGTTCGCAGCTTAACTGATCACCTGCTGCATCATTGAAACAGCCATCCACGACATATTTTTATTAAGAATACGAAAACTCAAATTCGCCACAGCATACAAGCCGACAAAACCGGCGTATTCGAGACATCTGACTTAAAATTTGTTCTTTAATTCAAAAAATGTATTTAATAAATGCAATAAAAATGTTAAACACACAAGAAAAGTATAATCAAGCACATCATGTCAAAAATAAATGAAAATAAAATTTTCTCGACGGGGAATCGAACCCGGAGCTCACACGTACATATTCGAGACGTTGAGACTATTAAAAACAAATTTTCTATTTACTCACTGTGGGAAACCGTTAACCAGTACTTATTCGACCCTTCCTAAGTATAAAATTCTGAAGGCAAAGGAAGAAGTGTCTGAAAAACCTGGTAC
>NNCF01134179.1:530352-624230 GCA_002313205.1 Laupala kohalensis | reverse complement strand
TCATTAGAGCCCTTAAAACTTGTACAGGTAGGGAAAATGCAGTTACGCACTAGGGAGAGCCAACATGACTCTCCCCGCGTGTGGGACTCGCCGAAAGACTCAGCCATACCCACTAAAAATCCTCCTGCATTACAACTCAAAACACAAATTCCAACATATCACATGACTTTTACTAAAAACATTTTTTAAAAAGAAGAAGAGGAAANAGCAATGCCAGACTCAGCTCGCGGCCCCGTGTTCGCCAAATACGTACTTACTAGATGTAAGTCCCCTGGGGGAAGAGGAAAATGAAAGATACCCTAGCGCTAATAGCGTCGGGATCGAAAAGAACAAGAGGTGACCAAGCGAGGTCAGACAAGAGAAAGGAAGGAGCATGGCACAAGTAAGTGGGAGCAATGCCAGACTCAGCTCGGGGCCCCGTGTTTTTTGATACCCTTGACTAATGGTTTGAGCTGGAATCGATGTTATCCCCCTATATGAATGACACAGCGTTTTCATGTTCACTACCCCAGGAACGGACAACTGTTCCAACAGAACGAGCCGTGTGTCAGGATGACTGTAGGATGCGTTTTGTACAAGGCCTCCTGGTTGCGTATGCAACACACAGCACACGTTCGGTGATGAGTGGGATTCTGGCAGAAAAGTATTAACAAATGAGTACACATCTGATTTAAACAAGGGTCAAAGAAAAAGAGGAAAGATTGGTGTTATGTGTGATGTAGTGGTTATTTTACTCCCCTTTCTTTTTTAGGGGCGGCAATTGAAAACGCTAATGATGCAAAATTAATTTTCTTGAAGGATAAAGCGAGTCTGGAACTGATTGTCGTGAGATACTCCTGTTATAAGTTAACAGTTAATCTTTCTATTCTTTATCTCTTCGTCACGCGTTTGTATCATGTATCTTCATCCACATTCTTACTATCCGATTATTGTCTGCAGAATAATTTCACTCTGTAGAAACCTCAGAATCAATACGTACAAAATAAAATCAAATAACTAAATAAAACAGAAATTTGAATTATTGTATTGCGAACTGGCATTCTTTGTATTCCTGGTTTTCGCAAATGAGTATCGCGATTTGTTGTTGACCAGCCTGTATGTATTTTCAAATTCTTTGTTTTCTTTATCATGTGTTGGCATTTGTTTTGACTATTGAGTATGACAAAATGATTAAATAGATATGAATAGGCAGTCAAGAACGATAATGTACGTAAGAAATTCATAACTGGACGCAAAAGTTATGATAAACAAAATCTTCATTGCATTGATCTAATTGTGTTCAGCATTTAATATTGCTCTTCATACACAGAGTATCCATGTATATAATATAACGAGAAAGCGTCCCACATGGTAGTTGTGTTTATCAGTTCAGAAACTGATATTGTAGAAAATTTAATCTTAGCATTCAGTATATCATAGTTACAGACCTGAGATTTACTTTTGGTCTTTTTCACTATTTCTACAATAGACATAAATGCTCAATCTTTGTGTTAATTAGAATTTAGATGTGTGTAGTGTATGCTAAAATTGTTCTTACCAAGAAAAACACTGAGGTATCAAATGTTAGCTGTGCTTAACTAGACTTGAAGTCAACTAACTTTACCTAACACGAATTGCCAACTTCTACGAAACAAATCGAATAAATATAATATCTGAATAAATATTAATAGTATCGAGAGCGACTATTCACTGTAAAAATGTGTTAATAACACAACAAACTAAGACACATGGTCATATTCGTTCCACACGCTTCATGCAGAAAGAACAGAATAACGCCACAGCAAGCAAATTGAATTGGTGACTTATGTTGGCGATAGATTTAAGTTAAAAGAAACCCGAAAGCACTGCCCTGGGAATTAATAAATAATTGTCAAGAGAGCATTTGTAAAGTGTCTATGACCGATTGAGGACAGTGCGTACTCATTCATGTCACATTTTCTCCGTTTAGGGTTACATGACTTGAAGTATATAATGATTTAGAAGTAAATAGCAGACAGCTTAAATTATCAAACGTTCTCACACATCAAAGGCAATACTACCCTTGTGCAACATCTCGAATTCAATGAAACGTCGCTTAATTTGTAATCGAAATTCACGAGCAAGATACGGAAACGGGCTTTAAATACTAGAGCTCATCTTTCAGGGAACTTAACCCGTTAGGGAAATGATCATTGTTTTGTCAATAAATTCCACTGGAATGTGCTCCCCCTCCCACAGACAAATCGAATTCGCAATATTTCACGAGAGAAAGTTCTCGCTGAACCAAGAGCATCTCGAGGCGCGAGGTTGCGACGAGAGCAAGAGCGGATGGAAGGAAGGAAGAGAAGAGGAGGAGGAGGGTGAAGAAAACGGATGAGGGAAGAAAGGTGGCGGGCGCGTCAAGGGAACAAATGAGACCCAGCCCTCTCCTCGTTACTTGGAGATAAGGCAGCGCAAGAAGCGGCAAGGCGAGGACCTCCTCCTCCGCTTCTCTGCCTCCCTCCCTCACGACCCAACCACCCAAAACGCACAATCCCTCTCCGGTCGTGCGCAGACCGAAATTCCAAATACACCAGCATGGACACGGCAGATATCCCACGTTCTTTTCAAACTCAATTTTTATTTCAATTTCAAAAGGCTTTTTTTATAACATAAATGTACACAATATATGGCGGTAATTAGGGCCCGTGCACCTTATAGAAGCTCTAAAATGTACTGTGGGCTGTGCATACTATACACCAGTATTTACTCTCAATGAACTGGAACAGTAAATAAAAATATAAATATTAAAGGATTACGATTGTTTCGCAGGTAACTAATATCAGTATGGGTAAAGAAGATTAATAAGTCTATTAAATAACATTATATACCACCGTGACTATTTTTTTAAAAAATTTCAGCTATCGTAATATGCATATATTTGTTCTTTCTCGCAGCCTAACGGCTGGCATACTCAGCTGGCACCAGTGAGACCCGGGTTCTATGCTCGATGCCTCTAACATAATAAATAAAAGTTCAATAATGAACAAATATAATGAAAATGAAATTTAGGACACTTACGATCCGAAGGGGAAATTTGTATCATGAACATTGAATGACCAGAGAGGACAAAATAGTAGAAAGAAATCTGACAGAGGAACTGGTCGAGGTATGGCAGGTACGACGGGATAAGGCGGGAGTGGGACGGCAGATGTATAAATACTTTAATGATATAACATTTCGACAATAAAATAGAAAATGGTACAAGCCCGAAAAGGGGACTCTAGAAATATTGACAGGACATGGGAACTTTGGGTATAACTTGACAACAGGTAGGGATAACAACAGATAAGACGTGGATGAAACCATGGCTCGCATATTATGGGACTGTACACTACACGATGAGGAAAAACGAGAGTACATTCTCCAACTAAAGAGGAAAGGACACTATGACAGAAAATATATAACTAATAGGTACGAAAGACAACTTCACTGACTTCGAAACTTACACCTTGAAGATCTGTATGCTGCGGGATGCATTGAAGGGGATGTATTAGAGGGGTGCCTCCAATAATGAAAGATCTCCACGCATAGAGACGAGACATAACAATGTAAATTCCAATAATGACTTGTGACAGTTGTAGAAATAAATAAATAAACATAATATATCTGTTAGGATAGAAAACACAAAACTGAACTTACGTGCGTCAAAGCGACTGGGTTAAAACGAGTACTTTAAATTACTAAGTTCAACCTTCCATTTTTTTACAATAAAATAATTCTGCCCTGTGTGTTTACATACATCAACTGCGACTTAGAACAAATAATTTTACTCAGGAAATGAAAAAGTATACACCGCGTCGTAAACACAAAATAACATTTAAATTATTTACTTAATAAGTTCAAACCCTGAATGAGATTATCTCTGGATGGAACAAAGAAAACGATGCAAGGAGTCCCTACGTAATAGAAACTCCCCAAATGGTAATGAAGTTAGATTAGGTTAGGTCAATTGAGCATGACAAAGTACAAATAAAAATAACGATATTAAAAACTAAGTATCAAGATAAAATCGTGGCTTATCTTAAATTTGGAGCAAGAAGTGTCACATCTTTGTTGTGAAAATTCAGAGCAAGGTGTAGTGGCAACATGTAATTGCAAAGAATTTACACTAAAATTATGTAACTTTCATCTTACGAAGACGATATCATTGTTCGACCTCGAGCAATACTTGTAATTAAAAAGATATCAATCTAATATTTGATTTTTTTTCTTGTAAATGTATCAAAACTATTTAGTTAAGAATACATTTTGACTCCGAAGTGCATCTTCCTTTTAAATATTGAGCATAAAGACATATTGTAAAACTTAACTTTATTGAAAAGGGAAAGATTTTCGTAAAAAAATAACATTCCTATAAACCTTAGAGCTTTTTGATTTTCTCTCTGAAATATGTTTGAATACAATTTTTAAACGTAGGTAAATGGCACTAAATATTTACAATTATATGAAGTCATACAAAAAAAAAAGAATGAATAACATATACCTTTTTTTATTAATGAAATATGTGGAATATATTTCATTAATAAAATTAATTTATATTTTTTAATGTACATTTATTTATATATAAATTTAAATGAAAATTGTTCGTTTGATTTTAATGAATATGGTAATAATATAACTTCAGAATAATCATCGGTGTACTTGGTCATTTTAACATGTTTATTTATCTTTTTATCTTCAGATTTAGTATGTTCACGTATTTTTAGTGATATTATTATTATTATTATTATTATTATTATTATTATTATTATTATTGTTGTTGTTGTTGTTGTCATCATCGTCACCCTCGCATAGTCCTAGCCCACTCAGTAATAGTCTTGAACAGGAGCTATAGTATATAATACATACGTTATATCGTAAGTAGTGAATACGACGACACATATCGACCCCGTAATAAATAGTTACATATTTGAATATATGAAAAAAATTGTTAACGTTTCAAAAATATTACATTTGGTATGATTTCAAATCAGTGTAACCAATAAAACAGAAGAAATAATATTTTCTATAATATTTTAAACTATATAGAATTTTTCACAGAAATATAAAAAATATTTGTTCTTCATGAACATCGCGAATCACATACACATGCTATTAGCGAATCTGATAATAGCTGTATTCATCTAGGGCAAGACTCTTACTCGTCTAGAGAAAGTCTCATATTTAATGTACATATCTAACACCGAATTAATAAAGAGGAAGAAAATATTTCATTGAAATTGAGAGAATGTCATGTAAATATTCCTGTATACTCATACATCAAGGAAATAAATATAGAAGCTCCGTTTCTTGTAAAATTGATTATTACACGTTTATTTGTCATTTTTTTTAAATATTATAATATTCTATTTGTATTATACATTCCACACAAATTTCTTGAAACAACGTCAGACATATATTTATGAAAACTCGCCCAATACGGCTGTTGAATTCTTTAGTTGCGGAGAAAATTATTACTGCATCACATCTTGCCTATAGACTTCCTTGACACATTCAGACACACCTTTAGATATCGAGCAACATCCACACCTTTTAAGTTTTCTTCGGAGAGGCCACTTCCTTGTCGTGCCACGTCCAACACGCACAATTGTCTCTACGTGTGTCCTCAAGAACACGAGTAGTTCACAGAATTTATGCAAAGAATACATACGTAGAAAATGGCATGGTGCTGCACTCTGCACAGAGTACCTACAAGTTCAGATGTAGTTGCCGCTTAAACCCAATCGACTGGAACAGGGGTCTAGAAATCGCTATCCCCAGGCCACATGAGGCTCGCAACTTACTTTCTACTGAAATTTAGTTTAAACTTTTAGAATTTTTATAAATGGATGCGGTAATATAAACTTAACACATTAATCAATCACATCTTACTGACCATTTAAGAGATATAGACCATTTAATGATTGGATGCAATACGCTGTCTCTAATGGGAACATAACTTATTTTCGAAAATATATTACTTTCCGAATCAATAAAAAAATTGTTTTATTTTCAAGCTGTAGTCAAAACCCTTTTGTCAGTTTTAAACACATTAAGAAGACATCACCGAACCGGAAAAGGTATATCCATTTTTTTCACTGTTTTCGTCCTGTGCACCATTGTAGTCATGAGCAAACTGGTATTGCTGGTAACTGATCGTCATGTTCACCTGACCGAAAGTTATCACATATCTTCTCCACATGTTGGTACACAGAAGAAATATATGATATAATGCTAATTGCAAATTATGCTTGCCTACGAACGGAGCGAGAGAATCCACAGTTTATATTTCTATCTTCACAAATACTTTTTGTTACAAATTATATTATAATCACCACTTACTATATATTTATTTATTTATCACTAAAAAGGATTACCTGTCCACAATATGTATCATTACAAGATTCACATTTTTTCCAATCTCATCTCATGCCCCATTTACTATTTAGTTACTATTATTCATAAAACAAATATTAAAAAATTATTTTTCAAATGTAAACGAAAATAATTAGACTTTTAAATTAGTTGACTAACATTACCCGGAAGAACTTAAATTTTTGGCAACCCACACCAAAACCTCTTTATAATCGCCTATAAGAGACTCAAGGTTGTTCATTCTATTGAAAGTCTGTTTTATTGCTAATAATTTCTTATATGGGGATGTAAACGGGACTTTGAAGAGATTTAAAATTTTTGAGGAAGTAATATGTTTAAGTAATAAAAATGAAAAAGCGAACCACCCATTGCACGTAGTATGAGCTGTTTGGGGTGGACGGTGGGAAAAATGATGAAAACACAGGACTTGATTAGTACAGAAACAAGCCATACTTTAATGACGACAATAGGAAATTATGAAGTACTTGCTCAGTGGGAGATTTAAAAAGGGTTGAAGATGGTACAGTTGATGAAGGTTGAAGTGCTTTTTTTTACTTTATACAAAAAATGAATTGAAAAAGATGATTGATTATTACAGCATTAATCTTTAATTAGGAAAGATTCTGGTTCATATTAATTGCTTACATTCATTTGGAAAACAAATTCTAGTGCGTATTAATGCTGCTTATTCTTTCAGTTTAAAATAAAGTTAAGTTAAAGTAACCAAAATATATAAATAGCTAGATGCTGAGTCGAGTCACACTGTCGCTCTCAACAGAGACTGAACCAAAGTTACCATGAGAAACACGATACACTATCAAGGGGAAACAACCACTCGGTAGTTGATGGACAGGGTAAGTAAACGAATTCGTTTCAAAATTGTCTTGCTGTAAAGCAAAAGATATGAATTCAAATTATCTCTTCAAAGAGAACTTTCTGTGAGTTTTTCAATGAATTTTTTAAAAAATTAAGAGAAATTGTGGGCACATATGTAGTATAGGTTTTAAACAGTTTTCTGCAGGAGTCTTCTCCTGTCGGCATGGAAATAATGAAGATTTTATTTTTAACATATCGAAAACAATAAATAAAAAATAAAGGCTCGTATTATCAATGTATCGGATAACTAATAACGGAAATCTCTAACGGAATATCATTGTAAGAAAAAAATTATATTTCAGAGAGTGACAGAAATGTTTCAGTCAATTATTGAAAGTCTTAAAACATCTTAAGAAGTTGAAATTTCAAATGGGCAAGATTAAAATTAATTAGTTTTCTTAAAGATTGATTATTTACAAGCAAAATTTAAAGTAAATTCGTTTCGCAAACAATTTTTATGAAGATACAGTAAAGTGTTTCAATTAGGGTGAGCTAGTGGCCATCCCTGCTTTTCATCGACGTGAACTGTAGAAAAGGGAAGAGACAAGTAAGAAGAGAGTAAAACAAACAGAGAGTAAGGAAGAAAAGCAAGCTCCCGTGTTTTGTGCCATATTCAAGCACGAATCAGCTCTCCGGTAAAACATCCCATTAGATAGCTACCTTTTGCCTAGTACCTCCCTCTTCGTCTAGCGATCCTGATTTCGGAACCATTATTCACTACGTTAGTCTTTCATTTTATCTGCTACTGGTGCCCAACGACAATCGTTTTCGAATGATCATCTTCTTATTTTGGGTTGAGATCATTACATTGCTGTTGTCAACATCTTTTTTTTTTTTTCATTTTACTTCTGCTTATCTACCCGGTATACCGAATTTCTGGCCATTCCCAGGGTTTTATCTCTCTCATTCTTTCTTCTCAAGTACTTATTTCTCAATCCTATTTTCTCTTGTATTTCTCCATTCAACGTCAATATAGAATGCTTAAAAATGGTTATTGTTTGGTGTAATTCAGAGACATTGCTTAATAGTGATGCGGAATCTCATTTATAATTTTTTGCTCTTTCCATATAAATAGACTTCAAAACTACATAAACACTGTCACATAACAGTGGACTGACAATTGGAGAATAACTCTGAACCCGGAGATATCGAAATCCAAAATCCTTTTCGTTTCGTCAAACAAAGCAAACGCAATAATTCACAAACTGTGAGCATTGGTAAATACAAGGTGCGTTCAAAACGTTCGATGAATGGTCCCATAGTCTAATAACCGCGATGGTTATGATGTTGCACTCACGCAGATGCATTGAGAGACACGGCAACTAGCGCCCTTAGCATCAAATCACGAAAGGTTTGCGGAAGCTTATAAGGCAGTCATGGTGAGGAGTCGTGGACCTCAAGTTTTGCTTCAAATTAAGAAAAACTACGACGGAGACACCTGAAATGTTAGAGAAAGAGCACGATTTTGGAGCAGTGAGAAAAAAGTGTGTCTGAGTAGTTTAAACGTTTTAGAGACGGGAAGAAAAACGTCGAAGATGAGCCGCGTTCAGGTCGACCGTCAGCAAGCACAACTCCAGACAACATCGAACGAGCGTAAAGGATGCTTGCGGATGATTGGCGACTCTCTTTGAGAATGATGGCAAAATAATTGAAGATAAGCCTAGACTGTGTGAGCACCATTGTTCACAAACATTTTCAAAAGCAAAAGCCCAAGATTTGTGTCCGGTTTGCACCGCACAAGCTATCAGACGAGCAAAAGCAACACCAGATGGAAACCTCTGGAGATTTCATCGACGTATGTGACCGGAATCCACAGTTCTTGGAAACAATCATTACAAGGTGCTACCAAAACGATCCGAAGACCAAGCGACAGTCCATGAAACGGTATTCATCGTCGTCGTCCCGTAACAAAATATGTCGTGTAACCAAATCCTGGACTAAGATGTTGTTGATCGCCTTTTTCTACAGTAAGGACTTGATCCATTATGAATTTTTGCCCGTGGGTAAAACCATCAGCGCAGAATCCTACGAAGGAGTTTTGAACCGACTGTTACAACGCTTCCGGCGGGTTCCACCACACTACAAGAGTGGAATCTGCTTCACCACGAATCTGCAGACTGCGAAAGGTGTAAAGCACTACCACGCTACACGCCAGGTAACAGTTTTTCAACACCCTCCATATTCTCCAGATCTGGCACCTGCACTTCTTGTTTCCCCTCCTCAAAGGAGTCCTGAAAGTCCTACACTTTTCCGACATTGCGCAGATCCAACAACGTGTGACAACGATGCTTCGAGCGATACCGAAAGAAGAGATTATTGACAGTTTCAGCAGCTGTACAACCGATATCAAAAGTGTTTCGTAGATAATGGCGATTACTTTGAATGCTAGTAAAGCTATTTTCTTTGTATCTCTTGTTACCTTTATTTTATGAGA
This sequence comes from Laupala kohalensis, assembly GCA_002313205.1. Taxonomy (NCBI): domain Eukaryota; kingdom Metazoa; phylum Arthropoda; class Insecta; order Orthoptera; family Trigonidiidae; genus Laupala; species Laupala kohalensis. The sequence continues at coordinate 614,545 of NNCF01134179.1, read as the reverse complement.
ACATTCACCGAACTTTTCGTACGCACCTTGTATTTATTTCACATTAAAAAAACTACGGAACAGCATTTTTTTGTTGGGGCTTTAGGGCTCGTCAACATCGAAGGACATTAGAGCCCATGCAAGTAGGGAAAAATGCAGTTTCGCACCATAGAGAAGAGCCGTANCCGTGTGTGGGACTCGCCGAATTTTCGACCATACCCACTAAAAAAACCCTCCTGAAATCAACAAATATCTAAATACAAAGATGAAAGAAAATAAAAGAAAACAGTATACCAATACATTATATCACATAAAAGGAAAACAATTTCTAAATATTATATTTTCTAATTACAGAAACGAACGATGAAAACAAAGAAGACAGTAAAGATGAAAAAGAAATGCAAATTTTTGAACCCTCCCAAGCACTTGTGGGAGGAGCCCCGATCTACTCATAAAATTCAATAGTTTATTAACAATAACCGTTTCATTTCCGAGAATTGTTGGTAAAACTTCAGCCAGACCAATTTCTCACCGTATACTTGAGTATCTTCTGCAATCAGATAGTAGGTGACGCACTGTCAGGGAACAGCCACACTTCCTACAAACGGGTTCATCATCTAGTAGTAAGAGATACCTATGAGTGAGCNTGCGCAGGCGGGTCAGCAAGACCTCGTCGCGCCGGGCTGGCCTACAGGAACTGCTCCATGACTTAACAGAAGATTTGATAAGTCGGAGCTCATTCCTTTCAACACCTAACCACTCATTGCTCCATTCTCTCAGAATCCTTATTTTAACGGAATTTATGAGATCTCGTTTTGGAATCGTGGAGAAATCCACGCGATTTTTGAGACATGCCGACTTTGCGGAATCGTCTGCTTCCTCATTCCCTCTGATACCCACATGTCCGGGAACCCAGCAAAACTTTATGTTCTTTCCATCACCATGCAGTGAGAGAAGCACTTCCTGGATGTTCTGGATCAACTTATCAGCCGGATACATATTCTGGATTGCTTGAAGGGCAATCAGCGAATCAGAACAAANAGCACTTTGTAGTTCGCAATGCTCGCAATATGGCGTAGCACTCAGCAGTGTAAACACTGCACAAGTCGCCTAGACGGTAGCCACTGGTCTCACGGGGAAATACCACGGATCAGCCGATACCATCAGCCTGCTTCGACCCGTCGGTAAACACTGGGATACGGACCCGGTGTTTGTAGAGGATTAGTTAAAAGTATACCCTCAACATCGGAGCAGGAGTGTTCTTCTTGTCATGATGCAGAAGATCGAAAATAATCTTCGGCTTGGTGCAAAGCCCAAGGGAGAGACTTGCTAAAACCTTGATGTAAGACATTAGGTGTGCGTATATTTAAGGTTTCCAAAATTTGTTTGGAGCTTTATCCAAAAGGTTTGGTTGCTCTCAGTCTGTTGTTGTAGAAGCGGATGGAAGAAGAGGATGGATGAAAAATCGGGTTGTGCACAAGATTGTCGGGTAAAGTTTGCACGTGGCAAATGTGTCGTAGCATGAGGATTTGCCGCCGGAGGGAAAGAGATGGTTCGCCACTCTCGACATACAAACTCGGAATGGGACTAGTGCGGTATGCTCCAGTAACTAGTCGAATTCCTGCATGGTGGACTTCTTTAAATAGCTCGCACGAGCAGAGCTATATACAACGCAGCCATAATCGAGTCGAGATCTTATGAATGCTCGATAAAACTGGTGCAGGGAGTAGCGATGGAAGATACCCTAGCCCCAATGGCGTCGGGATTGAAAAGAACAAGAGGCGACCAAGGAAGTTCAGGAAAGAGAAAGAAAGGAGCCCGGCACAAGCAAGTAGAAGCAATGCCAGACTCAGCTCGGGGCCCTGTGTTCACCAAACACGCACTTACCAGACGTAAGCCCCCTGGGGGGGGGAGGTATCGTATGATCCAAGTATTAACACATAACTTCAAAGATTTAAGATTACAAATAGTAGTGAATGTGTTTGCGGAGATGAATGTGATACTATTGACCATCTAAGAAGGGATTGTGACCCCTATGCAGAGAGGGCATATTACATAAAACAGATGAAGGACAAGGAAGTAGACCTACCGGACACAAGGATGTTAAAGAGATGGATAGTGAAGCAAAGTTCAAACAATTCCAAGAAAATATGGAGAATATTTGGAAAATTCAAGATGGGTTGCAAGCCATATCATAGCATACAGACAGAAAGAATGTGGTTAAAATGATGTGTATGAGCAATATCCATGTCATGTAATATCGTTTGATGAGGACATGACAAAAATCAATAAAATAATGATGCTCATTTTTACTCTAACTTCTGAACAAGCGCACTGTTTTATGTGAAGTGGGAAGTGAATTCCAGATATTGTTTGTGGTCTCTGGAGATTTACGAGTAGTAGTCAAAATAAACTACAACAGAAGGAATAATAAGTATCTTCCTATTGTCAAATATTCTGATGTTATGCCTTCTAAAGAATGGTTGCATGCAGTAACGCGTGATGAAAAGGGAATTAACAGTGGTCCAGATGTAAAAATGTTTGAAATCTATCATGAGAAAAGAATAATTCCGTATTGTTTTACGAATAGAAAATCGTACAAAAATTTGACGTTACGTGCAAAATTACACTCCTCTTTTGCAACAGCGCAATTAAGTGTCGAAAATATGTGTATCTACACTGATGTCACATCAGTCAGAGATCTCGCTAATTGTTAAACGTGCCCCTCAAGTCCCTTTTGCATTGATGCTCCTTTTGCCATTCCAAGGAATTTTGTGGTTGGCACTATGTGTTACAGTAATTGTGCTTGGAATCGTTTGGGTGGCTATAGGTAAATCTACCGGAAAGTCCTTTTCTGCAATTGATGTGTTTGGAACGGTCGTTACATGAGATTTTGCAGGGAAGACGCCACACACATCTCTGCGTTTGTTTCTGCTTAGTGTCCTCATTGCCTCTATTGTAGTTTGTAATGCACACTCTGGCCTCTTGCTTGGATTTCTCACGGTGCACAAACACATGGCCAATTTTGACACCGTGGACGAAGCAAAATGAATTCATTGAAGGTGATTTATATTACAAGTAGCTTCAACAATGTTCTTCTTTTCTGGAATTCAAAAATTTTCAAAAATGTTAATCTAGAGAAAAAGTTTTTTAGTTCGCCGTAAGAGTTTTTTTTAAACATCCATACGCCACGCGATAATGAGGATTATGGAATTGTGGTTTCACAATATAATTTTTAAAATAATGGAAAGGAATATTAGAAGAGAATGTTTGTCAGTTTTGTATGTAACTCAAGAGCGTGTTTGTAGCGCTTTTAAGTTCTATTCTCAATTAAAGAATCACATCATTTATGAATCTTTTAACATAGTTACATATCAAGTTTTTGAATCTGGTCTGCATGATTATTGGTTACATATTTCCGATTCTTTCTTGAACTGGACGATAATGAAGTGATTGTTCTGTCATTAGATGAGTTCAGTGGTGTGTTTTATCTCCTGGGCGTAGGTCTGTTTCTTGCAACGATTATCTTCGCCTTTGAACACAAATATTTGTACCGCATTCTTGAGGATGTTCGTGCACCTAGAAATCTGCGTTGTAAATAATAGTCAGTCAAATTCTATTGTTCAAATCGTGTTTGATTTAATCGATCGTCGTATTTTATGGTGCTTTGTAAATTTCCTATTTGCAATTGTAAACAGTAAAACTGAATTCATGTTTTTTAGCGTGTATTTTATATTCATGTAGAAATCTTGAAAACTTGTTTTCTAAATGGGTATTGCGAATAATTGTTATCACTGACCAGAGCAATTTTCAAAATTTAAATTTTTAAGGGAAAAGGGGACATTAAAGGAGACGTAGATGACGCAGTAAATCTAGTTTCCTCCCTAATGAAGAGGGTTCGAAAACACGTTTAATTCATTCAAGTGTAATTCAACTCACTACGACTGAATTTCAACTCAAAGAGTATACTGGTACTGTGACACCGTTCAATTCTTAAAAGTGAAATTTACTGAAAACATATTATTGAATTTTCATTTACAAAGAGTGGAATCGCGCAAAAGAATGTACGCCTCCACCCTTAGTTTTAGACAAGGGCTTTATTATTGATCAATGTTAAAGCTCTATGATTATCATAAGCAACTATATTTTGACTCCGGTAGTATTAAGAGAAATAAAAGTTAAAATTTGATAAATGTAACAAAAAATATGCGAGATAAGTGTGCTACAGTAATTGCTATAAAATATTTTCATCAATTATTTATCAACTTTAAAAAAGTAACTGGTATGAATATAAAATATGAATTAATAAATTGGACTAGAGATGTTTAACTTCGTTAATCTCAATAATATTTGCAATCAGTTCATTTCAAATTTCTACTCACTTCATTTTCTACATTTTGAAGCTTCACTTTATATTATAAACATTGCATACATCCTACGTCTAATAAAATGTCAATTGTTCAGTCAAAATGTAAATTTCCATTGTAAATATTAGTTTATGTTATTTTCGGATTCGCCACCCACATTTTTCTACAATGCTCTGTATTTTGTTTGTATTTTTGGTAATTTGAATTCTAATAATTATAATATTTTTAGTATATAAATTAAAGGTAATAGTTTTATTTTTATGTAGCCAACATATGTACAGGTGCTTCTGCACCTCTATAAGAGATGCAACTGTTTCTTTTTTCTTTTCTCCGCGGAGGAGGATAAAACATTTTGGGAAAAGAGAATTAAAGATGGCTCTATAAAGCAGTATTATGGAAGACAGTTATTACAAGGTGCCGTCTGTTGGTGCGGAAATATTGAAAGCTTCTGGCGGCGAGCGCGAGAACTAACCGCCGGAATCTCCACGTGTCACGACCGCTTTGTTCAGTTCTTGATGGTGCAATAAAGCTGCGATATTGCGACTTCTCGCCAAGTTCAGAACAAAAGATCGAGTCCAAGCGGCCCGCCAATGTTTTTTCACAGAGACTTCGATGTGGAAGAGCAAAATGGCGAACACAGCACTTGGAGGGGAGGGGGTGATAAAGATGTAAGAAGTCGGGAGAAAACATTGCAATCGATTGAAAAAGTACGCGTAAATTTTTGAAAAAGCTGAAATTGACAAAATTATGTTATGCTGTATGAAAATGAATATCTTTGTCTATCAATATAAACTTTACTTAAGTAAAACTGCTACACCATCTTGTCATTCAGTTTTTGACCCTCAGGGAAAAAGAATATTCAAGGATATGATTTACATTGTGCAGTCTGGAAACACTGTAAACAAACAATTTAATTTGCACAATTTGAGCAATGTTAACACGAATGTGATTGAAATTGAGCAATTGCACAATTTGAGCAATGTTAACACGAATGTCTCAACTATGAAACGCAACCGATGAATATTTTTCATATGTATGCTCTGCTTCTCAAAATTGTAGTACAGAAACCTGGAAGATATTTCATATTACATAAGATGTTCCTAATATTTAAATTGTTAATTTCCTTTGTAGTTAAGTTAGTAATATTATTTAATATCTAATTATTGATTTATAAGGAATTCTCTAAATTACTGTCTCTCACGCAAAAATTAGTGCATTTGATGTAATAAAGATCTTCAGCGACCGTTTCCAGGGTGATTGGGTAGAGCTTGATTCGATCGCAACGAAAGTTTGCACGAAAACCATTTGTATTAATAAATTTATGACAATGTTACTCCATTTTTTCGGTGGTAAAGTTATGTTTGCTTTAACTCTCAATAATATATGAAATTGAAAAAGCATTTCATCTTTACAACTTATCTCTTAATATACATTTTATAAAATTTTATATTTTATTGTACTCATTTCTCCAAATTACTCCTGTATGTTCCCACTCCATTTCACGAGGACCATTTTCTTTCTTCCACAATGTCTGTTGTTTATCCTCGGAAACAAAGGTTGGTGCTCTCTACTTTCTTGACGTCTCCACAACGAAAAAGCGATATAGTCAGCATCACGTTCCAGTCAGTATAACTCTCGGTACAGACCCCGTGTTCATTTTATATCAAGCTAAGTAGGTCTGCGAGTCAGTTCGGAAGATGAGACAAGTTATTAGTTCATCGTCATTTGAATTCTGGCCGTCGAGCAACAAATCTCCACACTTGGTACCACGCTGAATTCGTAAAACAAGAGCTATGTATTCAAAAACTTAATAAGAAAAAAACAAAACTGCACATTAAATATTTGACATGTACCAGTGCCCTAGAGAAATGATAACAAACGCTCACAGCAGGTTATTGCGTACTAAAAACTCTTGCATACCGTTGCATCATTAACAACAGTCCGTTTGCGACTTGGGGAAACTTAAATTGCAAATGCACAGGAAAAATGTGGATAAAAAAGTTAATTGTACTTGGAATAACGTATTTCATTATCTTATATATTCTTTTAACTCTTTCCTCTTTCAATATACACAAAGTTTAAATAGTTTCTCCTCTTTCACTAGATATATGAAACGTTCAAGAATAAACTATAAAATTATAATTGAAGAAAAGTCTAATCACAACGTATATTAATAATAGAATACAATATAGTTACAAAATTAATGGCGAAAGAAAATATTCATACATTCTCCACCACTTTAAATAAATTTTTAAAAAAATTCTATCATGCTTTCATGTTTCAAAGTGTTAATACTTCTATCGAAGTAAATATTATTTCGTTATAATTTATTGCTAATGCACAGAATTGGAAATGTGCAAAAAAAATTAAATAAAATCTTTTTAATCAAAGGCGAGATGCTAATAACGAAAAAAATGTTTTCGTTCAGTACGAGAGAAGAATTTCCTTTTTGTAGAAAATTAATTCATATAAACTAAACTAAATTTACTACAAACCACTCACTTACATTCTTATGTTAGATAAATAAACTACATTTTTATTGCGTTGATCTTACAAGGTTTGTATAAAAAGTATAGGGAACATTTTTTTCCTGACGTGACTGTACGTCGCAGAGCACTCGCACCGTGCAGGCTCGGTGACGGGGGTCTGGCCTGCAATGCGCGCAAAGCGCCAAGCGCCTGCGAGCGTTCCTTCAGGCTACATCGTGTTTTTAGTGGACCCCTGTCGAGTGACTCGGTGCAAGCACAAAATGCAGTGAACCATTGAACAGCGGTACGCCATCAAATTTTGTGTTGGACTGGGGAAATCGGATACGGAGACGTGTGGCATGATGAAGTGTTCAAAGATGAAAGCATGTCACAAACTTCAAATCTTAAGTGACACAACCTCTTCAAAGATGGCCGAGAGAGTCTGGAGGACAAGCCCAACGCTGGACGGACCAAAAAAGGTTCGAATGTGCAAATCCAGAGTGCAAGACATGCTCATCGTTTTCTTCGACGCGAAGGGGGTGGTCCAAGGTCACCTGAATAGTTTTGAGCCCATAAGGGGGTGGTCCAAGGTCACCTAGAAGTGCTAAGAAGACTGAAGAGAAGAGTCAACAGGTTGAGGCCAGCCATCGCCGGAAATTGGAAATTCCATCACGACAATGCACTCTGCCTCACCTGCTCCAAGCACACCGACTATCTGACGAAAAACGACATCGCGACGATTCCCCAACCGTCGACTTGGCACCAGCAGACTATTTCCTATTCTCAAAAGTGAAACCCTTCCTCAAAGGACAAGACAATGGGAATGCGGTCAAAGAGGTTTGCGCGCGTACCCTTACGGACCTTACGGAATCCGTCTTCGAGTCGTGGAAAAGCCGCTAGCAAGTGTGTCGACGCTCAAGGAATATATTTTTGAAAATTTTGAGGGATTGCAGCAATATTTGAAATAAATCTATTTTTCCGAAACTTTTCCCGATACTTTTTATACAAACCTTGCATGCTTCAAAGTACTCTCCAATTGTTTAGAATTATCAAATTTTGCTTTCTTACGTTATTTGTGCGATAGTTACACATTTCTACTAAACTGTCTCAAAAACGTTCAGAATGTTTCAAATAACAAAAAAAACAACAACTACAAAGAATTTCCTTTTGTTCTTACATACTAACTTCATACTTTTGAAAGAAGATATCTCATTTCAAAATAAAATAGACACAATGTCTTAGAACTTAACCCTTTATATATTTTTTGTAAGACGACTGGTTTTCCTAGCAGTTTAGTATATCATTCCAGCATTTCCTCTAAAACGTTCGAAGAATTCCTCAAATTTTATAATTGTTCTTTTTTTAGGAGCTTATTTCGAATTTAGGATTGACCTATTACAAATGTTTGGGAAGTAAGAAAAAACGCAAAAAATCCACAATCCTATAGAGAAAATTCAAAAGAGCTAACATACCTCTAAATAATTATACATGTGTAAATTCCGTGAAAAAAATGATCACCTGAAACATTACTTTGCGTTCATGCATTAATCACTGTCACTAAGAATTTGGTATGGAAGGATTAAATCTGTATCTATCGTTGTTACTCATACAATAAATCATTAACAATTTAACTAAAACAGCAGACATCATTTACGTGAAGGTTTGAGCTTGATTTTCTTCTAGTAGTTCGATACGTTTTTTGAAGAGAATTTTGTAGTTGAAGATGTCCCTACGTGTGTCAGGAAAGGTTCTTTGCAATTCTACACAAGATTATCCATCGATTAATAATCCTCGCCTCAATTGCAGAAGGGTTCAATTAAAAATACTCCTTTAGAAAGCATATAACAAGTTTTGCCATCTTCTTTTCTCACTAAGGCATTTCTGAATTTGAATGATTTGCTTGCGTCATTTTAATAAAAATGTTGTATCACAGTATTCATTAAATTGCCTTTATTCACGTACAGTCATTAGGAGAATCGTACTCATCTTACTTCACTACGAGTAATTTTCTACAGAACTGTACAATAAATCATATTCAACTGTTGTGCAACGAAGAATAAATAATGTAACAAAAATTGACTTTTTTTATATGCATGATTCTCAATTTCATTGCATATTAAGAGAACACTTCTATGACTCATTTTAATGCACCGAAAATGTGTTTTTAAAAGTTACTTTCACTACCAAGTTAAAAAGTAAACATTTATTTATTACTCCTCTTTAATATCATATAAACTCGTGTTGTGAGCGCCTATGATGTGTTTTGTATCCACAGTGTGATCGGATAAATATTCATTCAGATTCATATTTCCTTCATCCTTCCAAAATTTTCGCAAAGCGACCTGTTTATCCATAATTTTAACCACTCTGTTTGCAACCGGCAAAACTCTTACGTGGAAGTACGTCATCCTGTAAAAATAAACTGCAAGGGAATTTTTAAAAGCACTTTGTTTAGAAACACGTAAACCTGCCATTACTCTGCTTTCTAATGACTTTCCAACTAGGGCAAGTCACGCACGCACAAAACTTGGCTTTAGGGATGGGGTGAGAACTGCCTCCCAGGACGCGACGGTTTTGGAGGAAAAATATCAAGAGACAATGCAAGGAAAGATTTATAGGACGCGTATCATGAGAGTATGATGCTACGATTCGTTTTTGTATAATCTCCAGCTCACATCAATGAATTATTTAACTATTAAAAAAATGTACAACCAATTAATTATTCGAAAATAACTTCATTTAAATTCAAGAAAAATATTTATCTATGATGATGATGATATTTGGTTCATTTCCTCTTTCCCCTTCTTGATAGTAAACCCAAAGTACATTAAAATATTATTCATGTTCTCTTCTACTACCAAAAATGTTAGCTTATTTGATAATAGTCACAATGGCATCTAAATGAAATTTCCCGTCGTATGTCACTGATACATCGAGTATTTCGTTTTCGATCGGCGTTTTAATACAACACAGGATATGATCGAAGTAGAGGAGACACAAATTTTAAGTTACAATTTGATGTGACAGGTTCAAACAATTTTATATGTTATTACGCATAATTATAGGTTTCATGTGAAGGAATATGAAAGAATAAAATCTGGGTTCAAATAGTTCTCGATTTTTTTAAATATTTAGGATACATTCACTGTATGGAGTGAACGAGGGTTGTGTTGAAACGCAATACGGTAATTTAAGCCAGACACACAACGTGGCCATGATGGATTGAGATACGTTTTTAGGAATCTCCCACTACTCGATCAAAAAGCATCCTTCCTAGCCCACAATAATGGTGCGAAAGAAGCATCAAGGGAATTCTCCATCATCTCTTACGCGTAAATTTCCGGGAAATGAATAAGGCATGGTTTATCCCCATCCTTCAGACTACAATTTAGATATTCTTGCTGGATATGCAATTTTGCGAAATAATTAACTAGAATAGAGAAGATCGTCAGTGATAATGTATATGTGGAAAATGGGCAGAAGACTCTGATCTCTGGAATTGCTACCTTTACGATGAAGAAAGGTGCCACTACATTTTATATTTACTAAAGAAGGCAGTTTGAAGAATAGCGAGTTGGAATGATCTACAATCAACCAAAGAAGTTAAAATTCAGTGCTTACATACGAGGTACGCTCAGAGATTTGTGAAGGGCAAGGTCTGTAGATAAGAACTCATCGTCTCGCAATAGAGACGGGCATGTATTCTTTTTTTGTGGCGAGGAGGTGCCGTCTTAAAAGAAGACGATATAAAAAATAATCCGTTAATTGTCACACTAATTACACACCCAACTAATTACTCTTTTTTGGAAGAAAGTCTTCATATGTACATTTGAGTAATGTGATAGAAAAATGGTTGCATTCAGTGAAAAATGGCAGCGTTCTTAATTTGACTCACTCTGGTAACTTAGAAGCAGAGTCACCAGATAGTGCTGCATCCTATAAATAGAAAGATTGGTGTGGCAAGTCTGTTTCTCTTTTTTCGAGGGCGCCCTTGTGGGCTCGAATCCTAACCTCTTGGTCTGTAAAAGTGATCTCGAAGTATCTGTAACACGTTCAACCCATATATAGGTTATATAACCCTATGAGAAGTGGTGAACCAGGGAAATTGGGGACGCTTAGACTGGTTTGTTTCTCTCTCGGACAACTATACATTGCTTGATTAAGGGTGGTTTCATCCAAGTATTTATTTATTCTTGCTGCTGAAGTTGAAACTCAAAATAACTCTCTTTATAAAAGCAAAATAGCGCTCACCGACTCATCACGAAATGTCAGAAAATACAAAGCCTTCAAATTTGTAATTTGTTTGGTATGTTAATTTTAGGATGTAGACATCTACCAAGAAAGGATTTTTCAAAAGTCCACGTCTAAGGCGATGAAATGGGTGTTGAAATGTTTTAAGTACCTATCCCACCATAACTCTTGGGGGATAGGTACTTAAAACATTTCTTGGAAAAATTAACCAAACATGATACATAGGTGACTGACTATCTAACAACAACCACTGTGGGGGTAAGATATAAGTAGCAACCCTAGAGGGGAACAGGAAGAGAATGATCCGTAGAAATAATGGAAAAATCCGATATTAGATTCGAAACCATAGTTTTAGGTGCCGTTGAGATGGGAAAGGATGTCCCCGATGCTTTTCAAGTGCACAATCGGCCACATGGGAGATAATCTACCCCTATCATCCCTGTAGTAGGGATGGGAACATGGGAAACGTAAAAATAATATAAACGACTGATATTGGTGTTCAATACATTATTTTATAAGACGGAGAAGAACAGAGTCACACTCTCAATGCCGCATCAGTCCACGATCATCCCCTATAAAGAGATATATTTCCCATGGGAAGGGAGTGAGAAGAGGATCATATGTAAAAATAAACGAAAATGACCGATCATCAAAAATATTCTCCGATCGTCTTTAATTTTCTAAATGTTCTTCTTTTCGATTTTGGCAATCAAGGACTGCGTGAAGTAACCTCATGCATTCATCGTCGTTCTTCCTTCTTTGACTTCCTGTAGTTCTTCATCCTTTCGCTTTGCTCGTTCCTTCTCTCTTATGTCCAGATGTTAGTTCTTATACTCTTCTCCTTCTCCTGAAAACCCTCAAAGTTGTACATCAACCTTCTGAACGTTGTTCTGTCCTGTATTGCATCGTCCATTATGTCAATCTCTGCCATATCTTTTTTAATCCCTTGGATCCACTGGTTGCCATTTTTGCTCTTGTAGACGTGGTTAAAGATTCGTAATATAAGTCTGCTATTATCCATCCTCATTATGTGACCAAAGAATCTAATTCTGCTCTTCCTGATTGTGTCTGACATCCTCTCATTTTCTTTCTCTTTATACAGGTCTTTATTTTTTCTAAGTCTAAACTCTCCCTTCTCTGTTCACCATGGTCCAAAGATTTTTCTTAGAATTTTCCTTTCCATTCCTCCTATTTCTCCTGTTTTTCCTGTTTTCATGGTGAACATACATTCTGTGACATAAAGACTCTCTGGTTTGATTACTAAATTATAATGTTTGGTTTTGGTTTTGTTTGAAGGGTCTTTCTTATTGTAAATATCTTTAGTCAATTGATAAGCTAGTTCCAGTTTTCTGATTCTTGATTTGTTTGCTTTCTTGTCTAGTCCATTGATCTGAATTATTTCGCCTAGATATTTAAATTTAGTAACTATGTTGATTTTTCCGTACTCTGTTTTTAGTACTGTGGGTGAATCTTTGATATTGGCCATGAATTTAGTCTTCTCAAAAGAAATCTGAAGACCAACTTTTGCAGCTATATCCTTCAGAAGGTTGATTTGAGTAGATGCTGTTTTCATGTTTTCAGAGAATATTGCAGTATCATTAGCGAAGGCCAAACAGTTTACACCAACTCCCTTGTGCTTCGATCCTAGTATTATCTGATGATAGATTTCCTTTTCCTTCAGTTTCTCTCCCCATACTCTAATTACCTTCTCCAGGACGCAATTAAAAAGAATTAGAGAAAGTCCAACACCCTGACGAACGCCAGTGTTAATTTCAAATTCGTTTGAGATCTCTTCCTAAAATTTCACTCTTGATTTTGTGTCCGTGAGGGTTTGTCTGATTATACTGACCGATTTTGAATCAACTCCAAATTCTTCTAAAATGTTAATTAATGAGAATCTATCTATTGAGTTATATGATTTTTAAAATCTACAAAAATAATAACATATTTTTTGTTCTTTGTAACCCTGTCTCTTACTACAGTTTTCAAATTTAGGATCTGCTCCACTCATGAGCTGCCTTTTCTGAACCCATCCTGATATTCTCCGATTTGTTTGTCAATTGTTCGTTCTATTCTGTTTTGAAGCGTTTTGACAGGATCTTATAGGCAACTGCTACCAAAGAGATTCCTCCGTAATTGTTCACATCAGCTTAGTCACCTTTTTTGTGTAGCGGGTGTATCAGTGCGTTCTTCCAATCATCAGGGATTTTTTCTGTTCGCCAAATTTCCCTCAGTACGTTTGTCAGTTCCTGAATTAAATGACTGCCTCGTCTTTCCACAATTCTGCAACAATTAGATCTTCCCCTGCTGCTTTATTATTTTTCAAACTCTGATTTATGTTATCTATTTCTTTCTCATGTGGTGGGTCTGAAGGTTTAATTTCTGTTTGTGGTGGATGGAATTCTAATATTTCACCAGGTTTTTCACAGTTTAATAATTTTTCAAAATAGCGTGCCAAAATGTTACAGTTGTGCCTGTCGTTGAGCCCAATCTTTCCATTTTCACCTTTAAAACCTAGGCTAGGAGGTTGGTATTTTGTAGTCTCTTCTTTAAAAGTTTTGTAAAAATTTCTTGTTTGTGCTTTGTGAGATCTTCTTCAATTTGTATGAGTCGACTTTTTTCATATTTCCTCTTAACGTTTCTTATAGTCTTAGGTGTTTTTTTTCGGACTGTCTTGAAAGTTTCAAAATTCCCATCGGTTTTACAGGAATTCCATTTACTCCATGCTTTCAGTCTCTCATTGATGGCCACTTCACAGTCTTCATTCCACCATCTATGTTTCATATTTCGCTTCATAAAACATAGTTCCTGAGCAGATTTAATTACTTTTGTTTTCAGTTCATCCCAATTCTTTAAGTTGCCACTTTTCAACTTTCTTTGAATTTATTGTTTACTTCCGAGTTGTTTCTTAATAGTTCAACATCAAATTGAATACGTAATTATTATTTTAAATAATGATACTTTCAAATGTATTAATCTAATAAGAGGAAGTATATTCAAAATAAAGAAACGTTTGGATACATAAAAACTATTTTCTTGGCATTTAAAGATATATATTTTTCAATATTTTAGAAATGATTACTATTTTACGGATTTACTATTCATGGTATAAATACTATGGTGTCAACTCTTAGACAACGTAACACAAGATAATTAAACATCATACTGCAGCTGCTCAGTAGTAGCGTTCGCGCNGTAGCTTAATGCTAGCGTTCGCGTCTTCAGAGGGAAAGGACCCTGGATCGAATACCGGCGCGGTCGGATACATGAAGACGGATGTCGAGAAAAAAGAACGTTTCATGTACTCCTGTGATGAAACAAGGTAAGACCATGGAGTTGTAATAAAAATGAATATCGTCAAGAAAGTCGAAAAAAAATATCGAGAAGAGAGCATGCAGATAGTCGACATCGACTCGCTTCGAATCAATATTTCATGCATACTGGTTGGCAACATCATCTACTATAGGTTCCCTTTTCTTATCTTGTAGATTAGCTACTTAAGCTGCGAGAGCTAATGCTGTACGCTGCGATACAGAAGGTCGAAAATTCACGTCACAGCAGACGAATGTTAGTTGTGCGAGCTCATGTATTATCTGCCCGTCTAGCAGCCAATACATCAGTTACCACAGCTCAGGAATTTTTTTTCAGTGTTGTGAGAATAATAGAATACTAGATGAACTACGAGAATAATTCACTCAATCAGTTACAGGGAGAAAAAATATTACGACAGTGTAAATTTATCAACTTCCAGTTCACCAAAACCACTCCAGTTAAAGAGTAAAATTTGCCTGCATTTAAACATTCAAATAATGTATTTCACCATAAACATTATACCGTATTTATAACAATATTTCATAAACCGTATTTTTTGTTTGCAGTTGCGGTATGCTAATAAATAGAAAAATTATGGGGAATTTTTATTCATGTACCGATTTTTGCCTTCCAATGTGTTCATACTGCTGGCAACACTACTGGGAAATCATTTAACGCTTTAAAGGTTGAATCTTATTATTGGTAGTTCTAAAACAAAAAATTATCTCGTAAATTTAAAATTTCGGAATCTTCCTAACAATCTATTATAGGCTGGTTCCGTCTTTTCTTTCTTGAATTGACAATGTTTACGCGCAGATCAGTCACCGTTATTCGTGTTGGGGTTCGTTGTTTGTAAAAAAAAATGTGACATGCTTGTGTCAAAATGGGGTAAGTGTTAATGACACAGATTAGAATTGTATTGATTTTAATAGTTTTTACATGCTAATTAAATCACAAATAATGCAAAAAAGTTAATGTAATCAGTTTTGTGATTTAAACCCTTGCCAATTAATGTCTCTGTACTACATCATTCAGATTAGTACACTCCGTCCTTTTTATTACTAACACATTTACATTCAAACGGTGTGTAATGATAAAATATGTATCCTAGGTGAGAGTAATATCCGAATTATTATTTTATGCTCCGTGAAAAAACGCAGTTTCTAACCGACCTCTAAGTGTTACAATTTAATTATTTCTTAACTCTTTAGTGATCAGGTAGCAATCTGTATTTAATCTCGAATTTGTACTGCACATTATATCTATGATTCATTTTGAAATAATAAACGGATAACTATGTATTTTTATAAAATATTTTTGCTTTCTCATATTCGTAGAATACACGAAGTTTTGAAATCGTAAAAAATTCGAAATCGAGATTTCGACGGAAATATCCATTTTGGGTATCCGTGATTCAGGTAAAGTGGTTTTCTGCATAACATCCGTCCGTCTATCAGTCCATCCGTCTGTGCGCAGCGATTCTGAGTATATGGATGAATCAATTTAATTCGCATTTCGTATTGGTGGTGGAATTGTCGATGCAAGTGCTCTAATTCTTTTTTAAATTTAAAACAAAGGGTACTTCACAAGCAGGTCAGAGTACTGTTTCAAATATTATTAAAAAACGGCTCCAACAATTTTGCTTAAATTTTCAGTACGTAAAGTGCAACTAGTATGCGTTACATCCGCATTAGCGGGATTTCACTTGAAAACTTGTGTAAGTCTGCTAAACTTACACATTAGTTTACTGTTTCAAGATGCTTGAATAATATTTAGTAGTAAATGAACCAAGCAGACGTAGAATGCACTTTTCGTAAACTCAAATGAAAGATATGATAATGATAAAATACATAGGAGGACAGCAAACGCAGTGCAGATAGGAAAATACATCAATTTCTGTCTACAACGAAGTTACATTTACAAAACACTATTACGATATTTTTTGTCGTTCTATGTTGCAGATGGAGAAACATATATGAGAAAGTACATGCAATGGTTTTGGACCACTAGTTTATAGAAGTACTAAATTCGCCACTGCCCTTGGGTCCGCGATTGAAATCGATGGGATGGTCCGTTGCTTGATTGCGGGGAGTAACTTAGTTTATTATCCTTGACATGGATATACGAAATTTGCAATTGATTTTCATTGGAAGGAAGGATTTATTTATTTAAATATAATGATAAAAATGGTAAATTGTTAAAATGTAAGATTAATCTAAGCTCAGAGTCGAGAGAAATAAATTTTGTGATCATACTGCATTTTTTTTTCAATTATAGTGTACAACGCCAGGAAAAGAGTTGTTTACTAGAAGTTACTGTTAAGATATAAGATACTGATATTATATGTCTCACCTGAGTGACACACCTTCCATCTGTGTTTTGAAGGCCCGAGGTCAAATGAGAGAAAGAGGGAAGAAGGGAAAGAGAAAAGGAGCGCTCCAATTGGTACACAAGCACGAGGAAGGGTCTGCAGATCGGCGAAAACACTGCAGTAAAGTGCAGCAGAGCGCAGATTGTGGACGAGAAACTAAAAGCTCCCGGGTCACCTCTCTGCCATCCTTATGTTTCAGACATTCCGATACAGCTCTTCATCCCTCTCGAGAAAATCTGACCGCCAGCATCGGCTCCAAAACTCACTGTTTTTCTATTCTCTCTACAGAGTTTTCAATTCAGCCTTGTTTTCTCTATTGTTTCTACCTTTTTATTGAGAACAAAAAATGAATTTGTATAGTATGATTTTCTAGCATCGTTTGGCTAAATACTGTTAATTGTGAAAGAAACCATGATGGAGTATTCAATAATATATTAAGTAAATAATGCATAAAATAAACGCTACTGCTAAATGTTTATAAATTATTTACTCACAAAAAATGAATATTTGGATAATTGGTTTTAGATATTTTTACTCCCTTATAATAAATACTGTTAGTTGTTATTCGCGCTTGTTAGCTTATAATTCGAAGGTCCAAGAAATAGTTATAAATATAATTTATGATTTCCTCGACCACTAAATGTAAGGCTGACACTAAATGTAATTCTCGTAGACGAAGTCGGGACAAATATGAAGACTTCCTTGACCCAGGTAGCCAGGCATACAGTCTCTGTATTCGCACAACTGTTTTAGTTACATGAAATTCATAAAGTATATTCAAAATGCTTGTAGAAATGAAGTCAATTTCACTTGTTCATATACATATGTCTCTATATTCTATTATAATACACGATACCGGTTATTAATATTTATACTAAATATCAGTTTTAAATATGGATGGAAGTTAGTTATTCCCAATTTCAAAAAAGAACTCATAATATTTAAACTGAAATTTTGAAAACGAAAATGTTAAACTCTTAGCATGGGTTTATCACACACATTGGGAATTGAAAGAGTTGTACTGTTTATTCTTACTTCCTTTTATCTCCTAGGAGGTTTAAAATTTCGATTTGGGATCATTTTTACTTTCAGAATTTGCAGTCGTTGAGGGATTTTATGTATATGGAGTCTTACGGAAAAATAAGATGATGAGAGTCGTCAAGCTGAAAAGAAAACATATTTCCAAACTCTTTTATATTTCCTAAAGTTAAGAACATAGAACCCAGTAGTAGGTATGGACTCTCAACCATTATATTATTTTATTCCGTCATATTTTGTGAGTTATTAAAACAAGTAAAAAATGAGTAATTTAAAAATCAGGTTAATAATATTTCGAATACTTAATCATTAGGTCATTGATAAAACATGCTTTTCAATATTGCACTTTATATTACCTTGGTCTCTGTTCGCTCCGTCAAGAATCCGTAGCCTGCTCAACGCAATAAATGGCATCCATTTAGTTGTCCTAGGAACCATTTTCTGGTATTTCACTGACCGTTTCAAATTCTTGTACAATGTAAACCATATGTTACTCCCTAAACGTCGAAGGTTATATCCGAGTTCAAAGAAAGAAAGATGCTATTTAGAGAATTGTGCGACGCGTCTACTTGCTCAAAAGCAATCTAAAAGGTACAGAGAGCCTCTTTATAGGGGTTGCTTCCGACAGTTTACGTTCAACACTCAAAGAAAGCACGTTAGGGATTGGTTCCCAACAGCAATAAAATTGCTTTATGGCCAATGGTGTGGGGAGGGTTATTTTTGTGTTGGAAGCCGCTGTTGATATCGAAATGATCCTTCTTCTTCCAACCTCCTAGCGTTCCTCTGAGTTCTTTTTTTATTTCCTTTACTTTTCTTTTTTCGATGTTCTCGGAGAAAAACGAGTTTTGCGCTTGTCACCCTCGTCATAACTCGTGATTTTTCGACCTCTTGCGCTGAGTAGATCGCACCTACTTCGTAAGAGTCTTTTTCCACTACTCTCACAAACAACTCTCAACCTAAGGCTATTTTAAGATATTTTTTGCCATACTTCACTGAATGATTTCTGTAGTATGTGTACTCTAAGTACACAAAATATCTTGATTTCAGCAAAATAATTCTTCATAAAAAATGAAAAATGTTTTGCCACATTTTATTATAATACAAAAATAAATAAAACAAACGATTTTTTTAATTATTTTTGTTCACGATGTTAGTGAAAGCGTGAAGTGTAAATTCAAGTTCAGATTCAAGTTGTACAAACTAGAACTATATTCCGTCTCTCCGATCTGCATGTGCTGTGGTATAGACATATCATGCTCTCTATGAATGCGAAAAGTATGAATCCTATAGAAAAATCTTAGAATACAAATATAGTGTGACCTAATCACCAGATATCGTCACACTGACTTTTACTCATGCACTTGGAATGCTCGAACATTGTGCAAATAAAGTTATTTTTCGAAGAAGAATGAAATAAAAAAGTATTTTCTTTCTTTCTATTTTTATTTCTTCTCTNCACACTGACTTTTACTCATGCACTTGGAATGCTCGAACATTGTGCAAATAAAGTTATTTTTCGAAGAAGAATGAAATAAAAAAGTAGTTTCTTTCTTTCTATTTTTATTTCTTCTCTTTTTCCGATATTTTGTTCCATATTTGTTTAATTTATTGTTATATTTGTCAAACTTAGTAATACTTTGTTTTCAAGAGCAATGTCTGCAGCATGTACTCGCGTCGTACACTTACATATCAATGAACTAAATAAGAATATTTTTTTATTAATTAAACAAACTATCCTAAGCAACAGCGAGATCTAAGGTGCAATATACAGAAAAAGAGTAACGGGTGTACAATATTCACTTATATTAGAACGATATGTTTAGTAATTTATTATGAATATTTAGAAGAAATTTAGAGTATGATATAATCTTCCCGTAATTTTATTTTTAAATTTCCAAGGGTGAAGTGTTTTATTGAAAATCATCTTTTGCCGGAAATGTTTAAAGAACAGGAGCGTCGAGAAATACTACTTCTGTACTTTGGGGAAGAAAGCAATATGCAAGGAGCACATCAAAATAAATTACGAATTATTTATCTTAAAAAAACATTTAATAATTGGTACATTCAGTAGTAATGTCGTAAATTAATTTGAACTTTTAAGTTTTACGTATAATAGACTCATCAATTAAATTTAATTATCATTAAGGGGTAAATTAATTCGCGTATTTGAATATAAATAATCGCTATCTTGGTATTACCTAATTTTTTTTCACTTTTGTCTCCATGGTAACATTTCAAAATATTTTTTACGTCACCGATGTTGACATTGTTATCGAATTACCCTGGAAATGAATTATTCTTCAACGCATAATCAATTTTAAGTTGATAAAAACACTCACAATTTATTGTATATTCATGTAATATTTACTGAAACAAGAATGTGATTCTGGCAAAGATCCCCTCTTTGATACCTTTATATGTTTCGGTTTTGTTATTAAGTTAGGAACGGTCGCAGATGTTAATAAATATTTGATTAAATTGTTTATAGAATTTTTAAAAAATACGTTGATATTGATGTTATGAAATAAACTTCCTGTTTGATAGGATTTGTGAACTATACTCTGCTGGTGTGTAGATTCAAAAATATGTTTTGAATAAGTGCCACTATTAAACGTGGAGTGATGAGTATATCATTTCTGTATTTTAACATTAATCAAACCCCGAGAAAAGAATTCAATACGTGATATAAAGAATAGGCAGAAGTGCGATAAATTCAATTCCTTTCAATCTTACATCGAGCCAAGTAAATTGTCACACTCTTTCCTCCCCCCCTCTTTTATGTCGTATTTTCAAGGTTTCGTATTCCAACTCATCGTCCCCGCCTCTAACCTCTGCCACTCGACAGACGCCAACTGCATACTCCTAGTCTACAGGATCATCGACCGCTTTCTTCCAGCTGTCATCCCAGCCTTTCTTCGGGAGAGAGTTAAGACTCGGATAATAGCTTCTGGCAGGCCCAGTCTCGGACTAGCGATGTTTCGCTTCGCATTTCTCTGTCGAGTTGTTCTCGTAGCCACCGAGAGGAGCTCTCCCTTTTTCCACTTCAAACTGCAGTAAAGTATGCATAGTATCCGCTCGTTGACGTGGGAGTTTCAGCATTCCAAAATTTATAGCACGTAGCCTTATGTCGTACCTATCTCCAAATACCACCCCTAACAAAAAGAGGGCCTCTCATTTCCTGCGAAGCAGTTTGTGTAATTTATTACGTGAAGGACAAATGCCACTGGGATAAAGAGTTTATTTCCGAATCAACCTGAGTTGTCGCCTTTTTATGGGGCTCTTCTTTAGTGGTACCTTCCTTCACTCATTGTCGAGATGTCGCGGGTGGCTACGTGAAATATCACAGGAGTGGAGAGGAGCACGAACTGTTGTTAGAGACGTGTATTTCCCACCAATCTAACACTTTTTTTTATTACTTACAGACTTTACTTCAGCAACAAAAAGGCTATCACCTCACTTCCACCTTCCCATGAGGAAGTAATACTCAATAATACTTTTGGGCGATGATTGATATTTTTATGCAATATTTTAAAAAGGAAATACGTCCTTGAAAATATATTATTTAAGTGTTAGCATCAATTGAAAATGTAATATACTCACCATTCGAATCAATAAATATGGTGAAATGTAATATTTTCTCTGATTTCCACTCACCTGAAACAAACAAAAAAACATTAAAATATATTGTATGAAATATAAAAAATATAATTGCAATTATTTATATTCAAGAAGGTATGTAATGCCTTTGCTGTGTTAAGCATATTTTATTCTGATTAAGGCCAGCAAAATACTATCATTGAATCTTGTGCACCATGACAAAAATGAGAGAAGAAAATATCATAGTATTTCAGAGTATTTCAAATTTTGTTTCAGTAGTATTGAATTGAGTAAATGAGATTAGAGTTTTATTGTTTATTTAATAGTCTTTATAATGCATTTCATTAAACCAAGCCTATGTGTTATATGTTTAATTAGATGAATCTTGCACCAAGGACAGATGTGTCTAGTATTCTACCCGATTGATAATATCATTATATTCATAATTATAAAAATGTGTCATTGAAATACTCCAAAATACGTTTCTCAGAATATTAATAATTGCACTCTTCATACCTACATAAATAATCACAAAATACAAATTTCGGGTACACGACCATCTCATTAACCTTTCAAAAAAATTGTATTATCTACTTCCTTCTTGTCCAAGCAGAGTTTACTTCAATCTACAACAGCAAGCAAATATCCCAAACAGAATAGCCCGACTTCCCAAAGTTATATTCAAATTCCCATGTTTTATAATACTATACAATTTCACAGATTTCCTTGAACAGATCCATTCTATTCACTACTTTTGCCACAAGAAAGTTTATATAAATTAATGTACCAATTTTTTCACCTGCTGAGTAGAGCACTAATAGTCAAGTCAAGAAATTTCCAACCTAGTGTTAAGTTTTAAAACCACCGTAAGGCCGATGGAACAGTTATAGATTTAAAAAAATGTATTGAAATCATGATGTACCACATGGTTCTTCATTGACTCCTTCGAAAATATCCACCGCAATTCATCAAAACCACTTAGATGTAAAAAGTGCGCGCAACCTCAGTAATCTGGCATCACTGCTACGCTCTTGTGGCGCACAAAACCGTAATCGAGTTCCCCCCCACACACAGCATCTCCTGCTCCGCTGTCTGACGCCCGCTCGCGAATCCCATCTTCTCGCAAATCTACTTAATTCCACGAAGCCAGCGAGGAGCAAGTTTACATCACCGCAAGAAGACCAGAGACGACACACGAGCGCGCAAACTCTACTTCACAGGGGGAGCAACGCTGTAGACCTGTCCTCCGGTTTGTGTTGCACTTCAAAACTCGCTTTAAATGCGGGGTGGTTAACAAAATTATCTACTGCAAAGGTAAAACTATCAGGTCATGTTGAGCACGCGAATACACTCTACTGTTTCGAACCAGGGCTCTAATGACCTTGACGAGCCCTAAAGTTCCACAAAAAAAAATGTTTCGAACCTCTCATATGAAACCGAGAGAATGTCACTTTTACCTTAAAAACGCAAGAAAATGTCTCTTTCTTTAGATGATTATAATGGGTAAGGATCTTGTAAGTCAAAGTCTAATTATTCTCTTATTTATATTCAAACATGATTAGTTTTATGAACACAGGTGACAAGTAATGACAACCTAGTTTGCAAGAGAAAAAAAAATGAAGAATAAACGTTGAACTACGAACTCGCGTGAATCCTATCGTAATCAGCATGATCCGTCATTATCATGTATCACTGTGACGTGGTTGGTAGTGATAGGACGGTAACCACGAATTAAAATAACAAACTTTATTGTCGAAAAAGCAGTTGCAAACTGGGTATAACCACGTGGGCGTGGGGTAAGGGCCCATCCACTCACATTCGAAGGACAGAAGGCCAGTGGCGGACTTAATACTTATAAAAATTATCCATTTATTATTCCGAAATTAATCGTAGATATTATCTGTAAATAATATATGTATTGAAATACCTCNTGATAGGACGGTAACCACGAATTAAAATAACAAACTTTATTGTCGAAAAAGCAGTTGCAAACTGGGTATGACCACGTGGGCGTGGGGTAAGGGCCCATCCACTCACATTCGAAGGACAGAAGGCCAGTGGCGGACTTAATACTAATAAAAAATTATCCATTTATTATTCCGAAATTAATCGTAGATATTATGTGCAAATAATATATGTATTGAAATCCCTTCCCTTTCCGGTGAGAATAAACTGTTTCATCCAATTATTAAATAGTGTATATATTGCTTAACTGATCGATACGGTGTAAATTGATAAGTACATATGTACTATAACACCCATTTATACAAATTTCAGACGTTTAAACATATATTATATGTTACAGAACTACCTTAATTTGTTTGTGGAACTGACTCACTGCTGACACAACTTTTGTTCTGTTAATTAATGAATCGGTGAGATCATTTTTTAACTTCCAAATCAAAACTCTCATGCATCACACAATTTAAGAACACATTCATTTAGAAAGAATGTAGCTCAACAACGATAGAACCTCGGAAATAAAACATAATGAGAAAAGTACACTTTTAGAATACATTTCCCCCTAAATTGAGTCTTGAAAATATCTTTTGAAAGAAAACATTGAAAGAAGTCTTTTCGTAGACTCCTAAATAACTTCTAAGCTGTTAAATGTCTACAATAAAAACTTTTTAATATAGCCTTACGAGTTTAAAATTGTGTGATTGGGTACTTACATTTATTTTAAGGGTCACCAGGCTGTTGATGAAACAAAACGTATAATTCCAACTGTTATTTCACGAAACACGTTCTTCGCTTGACGGTAGTTTTATTTTCTCAATGTGAAAGTTATGAAAGATAAATATGCATCTACCAGTAAACCAAGAAAAATATTATAACAAATACCAATGTAACGAAGATAAAAAGAAACACAAACGCAAATTTCCATTAAAATTGAAAACTCGATTGAACGTAAAATTCGTGACCGTTTTAAATGTTATTAGAAGTTCGAAACACTCGTTCTTCCGAACTACTAAATTCTGATTGATTCGTGTTCAGACACATTTACTGGAAAACCGAAGAACGTTCATTTGTCAGTTTTCAAAATATACAAATAGAACTTCTGATATTAAATGGAAAATTATTCTTATTTGACGTATAACACTGCACTTTTTACTTTGTCATATACTCATGTTACAAATATATTTTGAATAATCAAAGACTTGAAGATACGTAATCACTCTCTTCTTTGTGAGCTCATGTTAGATTGATTCAATCGACTGTAACTGTTTCTGAAAGTTGATGTTAATTCTCAGTTTCAAACATTACCAACATTTAAATATGCATTTGGTGGTTTGTCTTCAGAAATAATATCACGTAATTTATTGTTATTTTCTGAGTTTTTCTTGATATATTATTCTCTTGTTTATCTTTTCAACTTCGAAGAATATTCTCCTATACATCTACGTACTTTTTTTCCTTGAAGTATTTTACGTCCATTCAGTTTGTTTCTCTTTGTGTATAAGTGAGCCCCGAGCACAATATGAACGGGCGTCCACTCAGAAGAACAGAGCGTAGAAAAGCAGGGGAACCTAATAATGTGTACAAAAGTATATATAAACTCTTCAAACTGAGACCTGTATTACGTGGCCGTAAGATGCTTCCGAGTAGTAAGGGCTCTCGTATCTTCAAACTCGGTCCTTCCTGTTTGAAGGATTCTCACATCCCTTCAATAGAGGGGAGCCCTTTGCCAACACTAACAGACGCTTGTGAGGGTGTAACTAAAGAAAAGATGTAACACAATGAAGGAACACAATACACACAGTGGTACATCATGTGCAGGGAAAATCATATTTTTTTAACGTGAAACAATTAAATACTAAGTAATTACAACAATAATCATGAGACAGTGATTCGGATACGATTATACTGAGTCGAATGTGCTAGATAATAATAATAATAATAATAATAATAATAATAATAATAATAATAATAATAATAATAATAATAATAATAATAATAAATTTATTGTCAAAAAACAGTACATGGAAGGCAACATTGCTTAAAGTTTAAGCATTCGCCACTCGTCGAAATGCGTGTATAAATTAATAAATATTCAATGTGTAGCACTTAAATGTTTGAAAACATTATATGAATCGTTGTATTGAATCGTCGTGAAGTATTGAAGCTACATTGTTACTGTGACGTACATTGTTATCTTGAGCAAGAAATGTGCAATGTCGTATTGTTTCTCAGTTGGCATTACAACTTCTGTATTTGTCTCCATTTGTGGTAGATCTTGAAACATTTGCTTAAAGAAGATTCTTGTCGGTGACTCAGTCCTGAATCGCCATTTAATTACTATTACTATTATTATTATCATCATTGTTGTTATTTCTTCACTCAACGTGCGTTGGTTTACCTCTCAGCGGTGGATTATAAAATGAAGTTCTGCTGGGAGGAAGAAATCTATTTCAGAACCATTACCTTCCTGGTAATGTGGTCTGAGGACAGGAGGACGTTGTGCGTATTGCATTGGTATTGGTTTCGAAATTTTTAATGGAATCAACGACGGATTGGGATACTAGTCCTAGAACAGATAGAATTACAGGTACTATGATAACTTATTGAGTATTTTTATTTCAAAAGCTAGTTGTTGATATTTCGTTACTTTGTCATATTTTTTTTTTTTTTAGATTATTGGAATTCACGACAGCAAAATCGATAAGACACAGTTTTGATTCTTTTCTTTTCCAAAGGATAATATCAGATCTGTTGTGAATTGCTGTAAGATCTGTGAGGATGTTTCTGTCCCAGTGCAAAATATTTGTATTCAAATCTCACAAGACTGGTTCGGGTGTATACTGGTGGTCTAGTGGTATGGGGTTCTAAATAGAGCTTAGTGTTATAGCAATTTCCATGTGGGTTATTTTTGAAATGTGTTCGTGTCTAGTTTTGTAATCATTTTGGGCTAACTGTGTGCAACTCCCAATGATGTGCTCAATTTTCCTTTGGTTTGATAGCATCGATGACATGAATCTGTAACTTCAATTTCTTTTAGGATTATTTTCCTGTAGTTTCCGGTTGGTGTGATACTATGAAGTGCATTTATCTTGTATTGATACTATGAAACCTTCTGTTTCTGGGAATAACTCTCCGACCATTAAACATTTAACTACTTCTATTTTATTTATTTTGTTGTTGTTCGGGGTAGGGTAGTTTCCGTGTATTGGTTTATCTTGCCAGGTTACCATTGTATTTTCTTTTGTTGGTTGGGGAAGAGATTCATTTCAGGTGACGTGGTGTATAATTTTTATCGCTAGTGGTAATTGCTTGGTTTAGTGAAGAGTTATACGTTTTGTTCCGGAAAAAAACTTACGGAGAATTTACATTCGTATTTCATGGAAGCCTTTGATCGGTATGATGCCTCGTCCGTCCTGGTTACGTTCTCTTTCATGAACATGAGATGAACGTTGTTTCTAATGCTGAATTAGGGTCGTGTTTGTTGTTGTTTGTCATCGTGGTACTGGTTCTCCTCTCTAAATTATATAATAATAATAATATATCGTATAAATTTGCATATATTGACATTCAATATGATAACGCAAAATTTGTTTAGTCTTCACACATGAAAAGCTGAGTAACTTTAAATCCAAGTATATTCGGGTTTTCCTCCATTATGTACAATAAACATTTACTCTTACGCTACATCTATATCCATCCTTAACATTTTCTTTTAATGTAAATTACTCCTTCCAATCACTGTGTCTCAATTATAGACAATCATTATAAATGCAGAATTACTGGTGTACAATTCTTCTTTAATTACATTTGTTTCAGTGATACATCTTCAAGTAAGACAAAACACTTCGATGAAACATTTTCTTTTAATTCTATATGTAATATTGATCTATTTTATTTATACATATGCGAAATTAAAATAATTCTGTTGGATCCTCTCAGTGGCATACGTAGAAACAAGTATTTTTCCATCAATAATTGAATGCATTTTCAGTGAATAAATTTAAAGTTCCGTCATATTTCATAATACGTAGAGAATTTTTCATTTGTACAGTCAATCGTACGAAAAATGTTGTTTCACCGAAGCAGATTATTTGAATCAATATCTTCCATTTTTATTATCTTGACATCCTACAACCTTGATGTCGCACCTGTCACCTATAGCAATGTCGCTTCTGTTCGCTCTCACAAAATGCAGCTTGTCCACGCCACTTTAGAGCTCAAATTACTCACGATATAATTTGCCACATTAAAATGATTGATGAAATAACTCTATCGCACGACACCCAACTGACATCTCCCATTTATAACATTCTTTCAGGACGAATATTGGATCTAGCATATCGCACCATCGCTCACCACAAAATTATCAAAAGTCCCAGTAATACAACACTGTCACTACAAGTATTCTCGTTTATAACAAAAGCTTAATTTTGTTAATTAAAGCATAGCAGAATGTGCTACTGAATATAAATGAAAAATAATGGTTGAAAATGTAATAAATATAACAAGAGTGTGCAATACGGTATAGTTTGTGAATATTTGGAACAGAGATTGACATAAGAGGAAGGAGAGAAGTATTTTTTGTCTTGTAACTGCCTCTCCACCTGTAGTGCGCGTTTGAGACATTCAACTTAACTTGAAACTTCACATAACTTAACGGACTTATAACGAAATTGGTCTATACGCAAATTAAAAATACATACACAACTCTTTACTTTCCATGAAATAAAAAGAAGAAAATTTTGTTAACATTTTTGAAAAAAAAACAAACATTTGTGTTACATTTATGTAATACTATTCTCTAATACAAGAAAGGTTGAAACATGTTTACACTTTGTTGCAGAAAATCTTAATTCTTCTGAAGTTGTCAGGGTTCATTACATTTATTTTTTTTCTTAATTTTCTACTATTACTAAATGTAAATAGCAGTTTGACTTATATGTAATTAGCAGTTCCAGGATTTTATCAATACAATATTCGGTTAGAGAACTGGAAGACGACCAAGAGGACCCCTTTGCCAGAAATGACCTTTTATCTATAGAATTTTTTCTCACGCTACGCTGCAGACGGAGAAACTTATATGAGAAAGGAAGTATATTGAGATCGGGTTGTTAATTCTGCGGAAACGCATCACTGACACTGCGTTTCTCAGCGTTGGAGAGCAGCCTTGCTCTGATCAAACGCTCCAGAAGACGGGTGGCCTTGGTACGCGCTTATCGGAATGCCACACCCGACCAATTACCCAGATTGGCCAATAAGGACGCCCCAATTTGCCTGAGCACTGTTTAAACTCCTCGAGCGCATAGCGCCTGACGCAACCCGCCAGACACACGATATATGCTCCACAGTAATTGATTGAGTCGGGGGAAAAGAGATTTAAATTGTTTTTTCGTTGCATTATGAATCATTGTTAGCTGGCCAGTGGTAGTTTTGAAAAGAAAAATACATAGCGTAACTGAATAAAAGCAATTATAAGAAGCATATTGAAAATTTTACTATTTAAATAGAAAAATCGGCAGCTCGTCAGAATGTGAAAAATAACCAAAAAATCCCCATTGAACCATTTCTCTAAAATAAATTTCAAAATCTCACCATATAATGCAAAATGGATTTCCTTAAAGTATGTTATTAACCCAAAAATATGAAAAAACACTATTTTATACGGCGTTTTGAAGTTATCAACTGACATATTTTGTCGACAAATTTTTGGGAAATATCTTCAAAAAACTTTAATACTGAAAAATAAGACATGTGACAATGTAAAAGTATTTAATATTTACTACTATATTGAAATGGTTACTTACTTCAATACATTTATTATATTTTCTTATTATTGCATGTATCTTTTGCAAGTTTTTTATATATTTGAAAGAGATTTGAAAACTAATTATATTACGAATAACACAATATTTTCTTCAAGAATATTCTTTAAGTATGAGAACTATAAAAATGATACTGTAAAGACTGTTAGTTAAGTTAAAGATTTAAGGTAAAGTATTAATAGTCATCTTCTTATCATAATTGACAAAATAAGTAATGACAAATTTATTAATAACAAAGATGATGAATATAATAGAAAATGGAAATTCTTCCTATGAGAATCAGTCCCTTCCTGATTCATTCTTAGGAATCACTTATCACGCTCTTCTATTTCCGTCAGCAACATCAAAATCCGAAATTATTCCCGCAGTTGGACAATCCGATAAGAGTAAAGCAATTCCGAAAGTTAAGTGTACCATGAATTGCAAATTATTATTCCTGAAATGACGAATTCAACTTGAAGCTGGAAATGCGGTCTCACACACGTTCCCAATTCAAACACGAACATTATTAGTATGTGGAGTTATTTGGGGTCGCAGCCGACCGTGTACGTGCAGCGAGGAGGAACCGTGTGTAGGCGAGCACGCTCGCTTGAACCCAAGCGAAAGCACGCGAACACACGATATTTCACGATATGAAAACGAGAAAAGCACAGTCCACGTTTGCTCTGTCTTCTTTTGCATCTCGTCCATCTCGTAGTCTGTTAGCACTGACTCATTCTCGGTGTACAGTAATAATAATAAATTTATTGTCAAAAAAGCAGTACAAACAGCGTATGGCCACGTGGAGGACAATCAACTAATTTACTCTACGGAAGCAAGCAAGGGACCATCCCATCAATTCCGATCAATGATTCAAAACTTTCAGCAAAAATTCCTAGATTAAATAAAAAATTAGCTGCGAGTTATAATATTAATAGAATGTCAATATGTTTGTAATATTACGCAAAAAATTACAAGTACGAATTATTATCGAACTATAGATTATTCTGAGTATAGTGTTCAAAATTCATAAGAATTGAAATAACACTAAATTCTCGATGTATTGTTATCATAAACGCGCCCCTAGACNAATAGAATGTCAATATGTTTGTAATTTTACGCAAAAAATTACAAGTACGAATTATTATCGAACTATAGATTATTCTGAGTATAGTGTTCAAAATTTATAAGAATTGAAATAACACTAAATTCTCGATGTATTGTTATCATAAACGCGCCCCTAGACAAAACCTGTATAAGAAATCCGCCTCTACCCCAAGGAAAACCGGAGAAAAACCCGGGCCAGGATGGGGTTACAGAATTTATGTACACAACCGTGCCAAAGTTGAGAACACACAAAACTAAATTAATATGAGCCATAAGACAACACAATCATGCAAGAAAATAGTTTTTAAAATTGTTATAAGTTATTTAAAAAGTGCTACAGCAATGGCGTGATAAAGTACAAGACGAATTTAACTTTTATTAAAATCAATAAATTCTTTTACAGTGTAGAAGCACTGGTGCAGGAGGTAGTTTTTAACCGCGGATTTGAAGATATTCAATTACATAATATATTTTATATTCTTGGGCAGGGAATTATATAAAACGATTCCCTAATGATGCGGTCCTTTTTGGCAAAGAGTGGTTGACACTCTAGGCCGATGAATATTATTACTATTGCGAGTATTGTGTTCGTGAACGAGTCTGTTTCGTATTAACTAAATTTTAACAGTATTACATTTATATTTCTATATTATGATGAAAATAAATATTCTCACATCAAAAAAGTTAAATTAAGAAACTTTAAATGGAATTTGATTCAACGGGACACATTACTGTCGGGAACTGACATTTCCCTAAACGATCACATTTCAAGGAAACTACCGGTTTTACCTCATTTTGGTTTGTTCGTTACCAATGGATGTGTAGTCACTATGTTTGGATAAGCTGATACATCTGCTTGTGTATGGGAAAGGGAGCTACACCCGCGTACCTCACATGAGTACTCAAGTGAACGCGCAAAAGTAAACGCCAGAATAAACGTAGAAGTCAGTACTGTTCTATGTAGTTACAGTCTCTTAATTCCAATACATTGACTTACCTCTTCATATCAAAACATTTAATCTTCTGAAAATTCTATAATGCAAGGACTTTCGTATATTTAATCTTTCATAAATCATAATTAATTCCCCTATGTAAGCTACAATTTTCTTTAATGCTTCTGAATTAAAACGTTCAATTGTTTTACTTCGTCATGCAAAGTTTTTTATTTCTCTGGGAATAAAATTCACGATAAAATCTAAGTATAAAATTCAAGAAAATTGGTAACAAGCTGGTGCAAAATACCACCAGTTCCCCGGTATTTTAATGTCCCGAAGTTACAATCTCACGGTTCCTTTTCCAATGTTTTATTTTGGTAGTAAATATGCATGAACCCATTTCAGAGAAAACATAAACGAGGAATATCATAATTATATACACGTAGACTACGAAACAATGCAAAATTCGTATTCAGTATGTACATGTTTTTCCTTTTTATAAATATCAATTCATTGTTTGTAAATAATAATATGATTGTGAATATGAAAATAGTGCGTTAACAAAAATATGTTCCTTTTATACTCATCATATGCCGTAGTGTATTATAATAAATTTGAACAGGATCACAGAAAATGGTTTTATACTTGAAATTGGATCTCTTCAAATCCGCAGTTAAAAACTACCTCCTGCACCAGTGCTTCTACAATGTAAAAGAATTTATTGATTTTAATAAAAGTTAAATGCCATTGCTGTAGTACTTTTCAAATAGCTTATAACAATTTCAAAAACTATTTTCTTGCATGATTGTGTTGTCTTATGGCTCATATTAATTTAGTTTTATGTGTTCTCAACTTTGGCACGGTTGTGTACATTAATTCTGTAACCCCATCTTAATCCTGGTTTTATTCCGGTTTTCCTTCGGGTAGAAGCGGATTTCTTATACAGGTTCTCTAGACTTTGTCTAGGGGCATGTTTCTTGTAATAATAAATCGTGAATTTAGTGTTATTTCAATCCTTAAACACTATACTCAGAATAATCTTTAGTTCGATAATAATTTGTACATGTAAATTTTTGCGTTAAATTACAAACATATTGACATTCTATTAGTATTATAACTCACAGCTAATTTTTTATCTAATCTAGGAATTTTTGCTGAAATTTTTGAATCCGTGTCTCCCTTAGGGCCCTTGATGGGAATTGATGGGATGGTCCCTTGCTTGCTTCCGGAGAGCAAATTAGTTTATTGTCTTCCACATGACCATACGCTGTTTGTACTGCCATTTTGACAAAACATTTAATAATTAATTAATTTAATTAATTACTCAGTTGTGAGTTTGATTGTGAGTCAGTGCAATTTAAAAACTAGTGGTGCAAAACCATTGCACATACTTTCTCATATATGTTTCTCCGTCTACAGCATAGTGAGTAAAAATTATATAATGAAAGCGTTATTTCTGACGTTATTCTCTATATTTTATCGTCATCCAGCGATATATTTCTCAAAGTCGCTACATTAACTTATTACTGTCTTTTTGAAATTTTAAAGTAAAATAAATATTCAGAATATTATTTCAAAACACATAGCGACGTATCAATCTTCTAAATATCGTAAAAATGTTATATAAATGTAATTTTGTTGTGGACAGAAACTGACATATTTTCATATCCCTAGTTCGTTTGCTGTCCTCCTATGTATTTTATCATTATCATCTCTTCCATTTCAATTTACGAAGAGTGCATTTTACGTCTACTTGGTTCACTTACACTGCTGAATATTATTCAAGCTTCTTGAAACAGTATGTGTAGTATCAGTATGTATAAGTGTAGCAAACAGAAATTACTTTACTCTATATATTGAAATCGCTGATGCCGATGTAATGAATACTACTTTACGTACAGAAAAGTTGAACGAAATCGTTCGAGACATTTTTGAGAAACATTCAAAAGAATGCTTTGACTTTCATGTAAGTACCCTTTGTTTTAAGGTTAAAACAAAATTACAGCACATGCATCAACAAGTAAATTCTACCGCAAATACGAATTAAAATTATTCATCCATTTACTCAGAATCGCTGTGCACAGACGGACAGGCAGACAGACGTTATGCCAAAAACCACTTTTTCAGAATCAAGAATCGCGAATACGGGTATTTCCATTAAAATCTCGCTTTAGATTTTTTTCATTAATTCATTTTCGGTTATCGTAAACATCAATCTTTCTCGCTTACGATACTTTCTTGAGTGTTATACATAACTCCCATCACTCTTAGCCAATTGCCTGCCAGGTGATAATACTCAAGGTTTGAACTTTGCTGAAGTCCACTTTAGTATCCCTTCCAAAGTTTATTTCCTTCAAAATAAGGAAAGCGTAGTTGTTGTTTTTTATGATAACGCTCATTATTAAGTTTATTGCGTTTATTTAATTTATGAACAAAAATAAATTCAAAACGTTTTCACAATACAGTGAACACACTCCAAGCACTACAAGGAGATTTAAGATACAGCTGCGTGATATTCGCGCAGGACTATAGTTCTCTTGTACGTTTTACCGCATATTTAATACTATTGCAAATCCCTCCACCAACGATATTCAGTAATATTATCTTCTTTGAATAGCAAACTTGTTAATAATTTTCTACCGTTTGAGACTTAATAAAAAGCAAATTAACTAAAAATTAGTCGCGATACGGGGTTATTTCGATATATATTTTTCCACATGTGAGGGATTCTTTCAAGTTTTCTCATTTCGAAATGCTATCAAAATATCACGAAACAAAATTGTATCCTTCATGATACACCGTTTTAGCTCCAACATCTCTTTTATCTTATAAAGAGTTTTCCCGAGTGGAAATGAATGGGATCTGTCCGTCTTGCAATTTCGCGTTGACAAAGTTGCGGACGATACGCCCTTTGAATCTCCTTTCCCATCAAAACCACGTCCAGTGCTACATTTCAGTCAATATCATCACACAATGGAAATAAATCCTAAACTTCAGAGGACTCGCCTTCATAACCTAATATATTGCCGTCATGCCACACATTTTTTTTTTATTCTACACACACATATTTATTCACGTCACTTTTGAAATATACCATTCATATACAAATGTAACTGTCACCGCGAGTATGATGCAAACCGACTCTGAGTCAGCACAATGTTGTACGGGAGAAATATGTCCTGAAAAAGAAGGCAACGACTTTTCAAATGTATCAAATTATCATTCACCAAAGGTAGTCACGTATAAAAAGTGACAGAATTTTTTGAGTAAAAGAAATAAAAATACATCAACAAAATAAATAGGTTAGATACATAGAGAGAAAGGGTGATAAAAAGGAAAACATAATTACTTGACTAAAACTTAAATCGCAGCACTAGGTCGAGAGAATTCAGCCATTGAAAAGCACTCACTGAGACTATCAAGAGGTTGTCTTTGCTGCCAGGGAACTCTCTTCGTGGACACTTATAAGTTATATGCCGCTGTTTGGAGGGAAGCACCACAATGACACCTGGGCTCCTGCGTCAACCCCCACTTATGGAGCATAGCTCCACACCTAACATGACCCGTTCGGACTCTATTTAGTTGGACCCAGGTTCTGCGGGGAGGATTAAATCCGTGGGAATTTTTGGAGATTGAGTAGAGGTTACCATACTGGGTCAACTTTCGCTTGCCACTGTATGACCCATTGGGCACCGCTATTAAAATTCTGTTCTATTAAGTGTTAAGCCGTCCTAACTGATAGGTTTCTTGATTTCAGTTCTTTTTAAACTATTAAATCCTGGTGGATATGAGGGTTTTGGTTTTCTTGTATCTTATTATATTCATAAAGTAAGATTTTTTCTACGAAAATCAGGAGGTTCTATGTGGAACAACATCGGCAGCCGTTCGGTGGGTGTGGATTTTATGCAACCTGAAATCACTCTCTTGCTCTGATTCAGGACACCATCGACTTTACGGACATGGCAGCTGTTAAACCACGTTTATGAACTGTATTCCGCAGTTAAGAAAACCAAGCTGAGAACTGAGATGCGTAAAGTAGTGGGGTCGAGCCCCGAGGATGATGAAACTTTTGAACCAATGTTCAGAAAAAACTGAAATAGAAACAGGATCACAAATATTTATTAAATTACGACGAAATGATAAAAAGCTTTCGTTCCAGAAATATTAATATATAGAGTGTAATTATTAAAAAAATGTCATTTAACGTATTGGTGCATTCATTGAACAAATCAATTTTTTAACATCAAGTAGTACGCAATATGAGCAGGTAACTCCAGAAAACATTTTAGCATTTGACACAAAAGGTGTCATCTGATAAACATGTAGTTTTAAGTAGCTTTATATTTCAAGTAGGTTCGTATTTTAATTGATTACGAGTATTTATAAATAAGAAAAACTTAATGTAAACATGTTTGGAGAAATCGTGTTCAATATTGTATTCACAAACTCCGCTGAAACTATTGCCAGGAAAACAAGCGCTCACAATAGATGTTTCCAAACATATATAAAAGCAACGTGTATTAATATGGCATGATGGTATTTATACGTAATAAGATAGTTTATATTATTAAGGTTCTACAAGATTTATATTGGTGTCCACAAATATAGGACCATATTTACTGATAACACTAAAATTTTGACCAATTTTTTTTTTAGTTTGTGGGTCCGAATATTCTTAACTAGGGCGTAATAAAATTCTTTACAAAATTAACCTCAACTTATATTTTACTAAGAAAATTAGTTTGCACTTAACGATTCAGGTGTTTGGGCCGTGAACAAAACCCTATTTAACTTGTAGAAGGACGAATGAAAATTTCGTTGTCAATCCTCCTGACCTGTAACACTTACAAAGACTTTCATTGAAGTAAAACCCTCTGTCAATGAAGTGGTACGATCATTCATGTCTTAGCATTAAACTATTTGACTGATGTCACTGAATTCACGTGTTGCTATCATCAAATCATAATAATCTGGCAAATGAAGAGAGTAGCAGAGTCCGACATGATATTTTCACTCGGGAATTTTCGTTTTGATCTTTCGATTCATTCATCGTTATGATTCACTGTATACAAAATAGCATGATTGTATGCAAAATGACGTAACATTATCTTAATTATTTCGTAAGATAAAGCTAAGATACATATAACACCATGTGTCACAAACAGTTTGAAAAATACTATACAAAAACAACATTGCATTAAATTTCAAATTTCTCTTAAAAAAATTTCTCTATGCGTTGGTGGACATGTCTTGTCAATCAGGACAAACATCAATTTTATCCTATCAAAAAGTAAAAAGTCAAACTTGAAATATTTTATTGGTGGCGGGGAGAGATTGTGGAATTAACATTTACGTTCAAAAAACGATATGACGTCTCAATCCGTTTCTGAGATATTACGTCTTATATGAAGAGAAAGAATCGTTATGGGTCGGGTTTTCAAATCACCAGGTTTGATTGCTCTGGTAACATTAAAATACCTTCATTCGTTCGTTCCTTTGTCAGATTGTGAGAGAGAGATTAGGATCTAGAAAAAGGTTTGCCAACAATAAATTGAACCGCGTCATCCTTGAAAGAAAGACACTTGACAGTATTTTCGTCGGGAATACACATAAAACTATTTTAATACTTTTTTTTTATTTGACTAATATTTCAATACTTAGGAATAATATAATTATTCTTCGTTGTTTCCTTCAATCATATGTCCTGTTGGTTTGTTCCCGGGCAGTGAAAGTTTTACGTTTATCCTTTTGGTAACATTTCAAATTTATCTTTCAAACATTATTATAGATGATGACCGATGCAAGTTAGATGTGAATACCAAACTCGGATCGTCCCATACACGAGTCGTATGTATATCTCTCGTAAACAAGACGCGGCTCGTCGGAGACACCACACCGCGTGTATGACGCGACAGAATCGGAGCATTCGCACTCGCCTCGCCGCTGGCCGTTGCCGTTTCGAGCGCTGCGCAACCGTAGCGCCGCTGCGCTGTCGCGTACTAACTCAGATGCTGCGCCTCTCCCCTCACCCCGCAACACCGTCGGCGTTTGCTGATGACGTTAATTGCTCTGCCAGATGGTGTAGTGACGCAGTGACGTCACATATCACAGGTTATGGCCCGCGGCGTCGGTCGGAGCGCCAGTCGCGTAGCACTGTTGTTGCACCTCACCGGTCAACCCTTCCGTTGCGAAGCGTCGGTTTACACACACACACACACACACACAGTGGTGCTGTCGCTTTTCCGCTTGCAGTGACGATTTTCAGAACCACGCACACCCATTCACGGACGCCACTGTTTCGGTAGAGCAATGCTCCACTGACCAGGATACTAAGTCCCTCGTTACGTCCAATTGTGTTTTATCGCCTCCCAAGACTAATGCGTAGCATTTATAACAAGTAAATATCTTTCATAAAGAAGACGGAAATTGTTTCCATTCACGTAAAATTATGTGGCGTTATAATTCTACATAAATGCAATTTTCGGTTCATCGATAACTGCTGATGGAATTGTTAATATTGATTCATTTGGAATCAGTGCTTCTCAGTTAAATAGGATAATGATTTAGAAAGCAATAAGCAAGTTCATCGAAGCAAACAAATTAAGAATTCTTTGCTTCCCTCAATCGTCTAACAAACATTGCATTAAAATAATAATGTACTTTTTTATGAGTTTAAAAGAGAAAGTTGAAGTACAAAGGTTATAAGGAAAAGGTTAAGGAAAGAAATGGAAAAAATCTATGAAAAGTTCAAAGCAATAGAAACGTGAAAAAGATCCGGAACTTTATTCTTATATGAGCTCACTCTATACTCCCATCTCACATTAAGAGTACCCACGAGTACTAAAGACATGTGTATTTCTCTCCCCTGTAATGACCCATTGAAGACATTCGGGAAGGTTATTGGAGGCAAAAAAGTTGTACTTCTCAAATACATTAAATGCATTAATTTACAATTACCCCACTGTCTCACAAAGTTTTGAATGTAAATGAGGTGTTGGTGTTTGTTTGTTTGTTTGTGTTTGTTACCGTTGACTATTTGAGTATGAATTGTTTCGTAAGCTGATATTTTCTTTTTGCTGAGTATAATAATAAGCCCAGTAATTATTTTTGTTCACATTTGTAGTACATTGTCAAAAATTTATAGGGTATGATGGCCTGTGTAGATATAGAGCAATCTTATATAAAGAAATAGAAAAATTAGGTCATGGAGGATCATTGTCGTTTCCTTGCGACAGAAGAGTGTGCCAGAACTACACTACAAAAGTCTTCGTATTATACAACGCAAATGAAATGGAAATGAAATGCAAATGGAAATGAAACTACAGCTACATCCTGTTTAACGGTATGTCACTCAAACCTCGGATAGTATTTGCTTTGTAGAATCCAATTCCTTATATTTGCATCATTGCAGTAAACAAAAAGTATTTGTACTATTTTTGCTTAACAACCTAACAGAAAATCAGCATCAAGTTAAAAATCATTCTCCATATTGAGCAATCTGAAGACTCAAAACATTAATTATTTATATCTAACTAGCTTCTTTTCTTGACTCCCCTCTTGTCATTTATGACGTAATATGTAAAGCTGAATTGATTCTTAATGAAAGAGTGTACACATTCTTATATTCATAAATAATGTTTAAGTAAAATCTATATAATTGGATATGGAGTTGGTCTTTTCATATATTTATTTGTTCACAAACAAGGGTCTGTTTAAATAGTTGGAACAAGTTTTGTCAAATTGGTTTTCATGTTTCTATTTGATGTACGCATGTATACATTTCCGGACGAGATAAACTCTTTTCAATATTTTACATAAGTATTGATCCAAGTCGCGTAATATTGAGTACAAACCACATGTGATATCCGGGTCATTGCATCGCCTACGACCCGTATAAAATACACGACTACTTTACTCTCATAAACAGCTAACTTTGTACAGAGGTTCCAAAGAAGTGGGTTAACTATTTCTCCCTTTTAGTAATTTTCGACCCAACCGCGCGGCACTGACTTAAGAGACTGTAAAACGTGGAACTGCTATGCAGAGGAGACTACCAAAGAAAAATAATTTAATTCGTGCGTTCCATAGGTCCTTTGAATGCAGCTTTTCGGACCGTTGGATACAAAAGTAACATTTTTTAGTAAGACTGGGGAGATTTTTGTATTAAAACTACCCGAGTGTGAGAATTTAAGAGGGTGCAGTACAAAAATGGTAGCCTTCGTAGTGGCAAGTGAAGCGTGAACATTCGATGGAGGAACGAGGCAAGACCGCGGTGATGGCGGAGGATCGAGAAGGAAAGNAAAAAAAAAAAAAAAAAAAAAAAAAAAAAATAAAAAAAAAAAAAAAAAAAAAAAAAAAAAACGGGAAGGATAAAGTGCGAGCTAAAAGTTGCAAATGGCGTGGAAGTAACGTTCTTTCTGTTTGAATCTCACTTTCAAATCTAAGTTATGCATCGCGAGCTCGGGGGCCGTGTTCCGACGCTTACGTCACACCACAACGCCGCCTCTACCGCAGAGGCTCATTCCTGTTAATTACTTTATTCCTCATGGTCTCCGCTCCATAGGTGCTCAGGGAGGCCTCTCGCTACTTCTTCCCGCACCCGCGGTTATTTTCACTTTTCATTTCCCCCACCCTCGCACACTTCAACTTTCCCCTCCTCACTACGCGTCGTGCTCATTATGTGAACTTCTTAATTTCTAATGTTAATTCCCGTTTCCATGTTTCATTAGTCTATTCTCAAATCTCATTATGCGCTCTGTCGCAAACTTATTAAAATTTAACCGGGTCTGAGACACTTTTTGGAAGTACGCGCTACAAAAAATGAGGTCACACGTACAAGAATTGTACGATATTTTTCTGAACTTACGAACACTTGAAGTAACATTCGTAACCAAAACAGATTCGATCCTAACAATGAAGAACAGATTTGTGATGCTTTTCATTTTGAACTGTGCCGTCTGAGTGAGTTATGTAGGTCGTGGAATTCACGGAGGAAGCGAAGGGGAAGGGGGAGAAAGATGGGATTATGGAGGAGGAAAAGCGAGGTTGCGATACGCGGGAAGGGTTCATCTCGAAACGTCTTCGCTAACGATTCATTTTGAGCTAGGGATCTAAAGCGCGTTGCCGCTAATAAAAAAGGTCTTGGAGGAATAAGATGAGAACGATTCGGGAATGTATCGTAGTGCGGATATAGGGGAAACAAAGTTTCATCGAATTGTTTGGAGGGTGTGAGTTACACTAGAGGATAAAAAGTGGAAACTTGGGTGATAGCTGTAGTTTTAACAATAATTAAAATTATGGATATTACTGACTACCTCAAAGAAAACTTTTATACACACAATGTTATCATTTGGTCTTAGATTCAAAATACACGTGTCAAGTAATTACTCAGATACCGTATCAAATGTATCTTAGACAAGGCACAATCAATATTTTATGGATTGTTTACAGTTCTTTGATGCGAAAATTTCATTTCTATCCAAACAGTTTCGTTCTTTCAAATACCTGTCCAAGGGCAGTCTCATTTCTTCTCGGCTGCCATAAAGAATGCAAAAATGATACATTGATTAATGGAAATTTATTTGCAGTACGAACTTTGATACTCATGTACTACAATTGGTTTTGCCTAAAACAGTCGATAATCTACTCACTGAGGTTTTTGAAATCTTACGTTCCAAAATGACTTTTGTGTAAAATATAAAAAAAAAAAACTGTTGTAAATAAACGAATCGCGAATATACTGTACAAATATTAGTATCAAGGTAATATGTCAATGAAACAACTACCCCTTATCTTATCCCTGTGATAACAATATGGCTAACCCAACCATCAGGAAGTATACGAACCAAAGTGTAAAAACAATGTATCGATAGAATGGTGCCTGGGGGAACTTCAAAACAAAAAGATCCGGGACTTATGGGCTTAGGGTGTACGCACCTCCACCATCGGTCGGCAGTATTTCTCTGGAGGTGCTGAGAGGCCATCACTTCGCTCATCCCCACTCCGGATAGACCTTTACTTCCTTCCTCCTCTTGAACCCTCCCTCTCTCGCCTTACCACTGAGGCCGGATTTCCTTTATAAATCATCTTTAGCCCAACTCTTCACGGCTGCTGTCCACCAGGGATCAACATGAAGAATGAGTTCGTCTCAAAAATAAAAAATAAACCACAGGAAAAAAACTCGCTACATTTCGAGAAACAGAAGCTGTACGTGAAAAAGATGGAATACCCAGAACGGAATGTGACATTTGAAGTTATATTGACGCCGGAAATGAAAGTATAAGAAAAATACGTCTCGTTAAGTTTCATACCACTTTACAAATATGTTTAAATTGGAATGTTTAAGTAACTTGACTTTAATTTATTCACAGAATTTCATTAGGCCAAACAGGCCTTATCAAGAAACTAAATTATCAAGTCATAGTCAAACTATCCCCCAACACACCCTAAAGGTGCGCCAAGTGGTTCGTGGAGGGTAGAACCCCGCAATTTCTTGACCTCGGCACCAGAAGGAGATGTGGCCAATCTGAGTGGGCCTGGGAGTCAGTATGGACGTTGAGATGTGATGAAAAATACCACACCCCACCAAACATCTATCGCGGTCCTTCTAACGACTCAGCACTCTATTCACTG
The DNA here is from genome assembly GCA_002313205.1 of Laupala kohalensis. Classification (NCBI taxonomy): domain Eukaryota; kingdom Metazoa; phylum Arthropoda; class Insecta; order Orthoptera; family Trigonidiidae; genus Laupala; species Laupala kohalensis. The sequence goes on along the minus strand of NNCF01134179.1, from coordinate 572,725 downwards.
AGCCACGCTGACTCCAAAGTTCTCAATTACATAATCTCGTAGAGAGTAACGGAAGACTTTGAATATTCCAAAACCAATTTGGAGTGTTACAATGTCTAGATTGTTTTACAAAAATCTAGAGATACGTAATTTCAAAATTTGCATATGCGTACTCGGAGATATAAGCACTGTTGCAAACTTCTCATAAAATAAGAACTCAAGATACTTAGAAATATATTCGAGTTTTCTTTTTTCATGTAAAAAGGCTCTCGTGCGGTTCTTGTTCTCGTGTGTTTGTTGTAAATAAGAAGTCGTAAAGTGCGGCTCGAAAATTTGAATCCAACGAGGACAGTAATCTGATCGCACTTGTGGTGCAGTTACGAGGAGATGCTAGAATTAATGGTCCTCGTGTGGTGACTTCGTGGCGAAGACTCCAAGAGCTCTGGCGATGCTATCGGCGCCTCCAATCTAAATGAGATCCCACAACACCATGCAGTGCAGCGTCAAAAGCCAAAGGGCTGGAGCGGGAAGCAAAGTGAAAGACCATGACTACCAACCCCTTCTGTTAACTGGAAAGGAAAATAAAGTTTTTTTTACAAATGTACTCTCGATGTTCGTTTTCGTGGAAGAGAGAGATGAAAGTGATTCCGAAAATTTATTACAATCTCTCAGCATAACGATCAGATTCACGAGAAGTAGGAGAATCCATCATTATTCCGTTCAAAGAAAGTCTCGANTATATATATATATTTTAATACGAACATTTCTTAATTACTTAAGCCATTACTTAAAAATAATGAAACTATTAGCTGCACATAAATACATTAGGTATGGTAACACTTTTATGAACAAACATTTAGAATTTTCATTTTCGGGTTAACATCAGTTGTTTTCTTTACTATAAAGGGGCAGAGAAAATGATAGTAGAAAATTCCTTAGAAGCTGTCTCAACTGGTTTAATTCAATAGCACATGATTTATATGATTGAGCATGATATTACTAAATCTTTTAGTTTCCTTTGAAATACGTTAAATTTTCTTCTGAGAAATCATTCTCTCTAAATCATGTTAAGACTCACTTATGAATATTAACAAAGCAAAGAAATTCACTGCAACTTTACAACGCTCTTCCAAACAGGAACATTATTTTCTACCATATGCGTAGAGTCACGTAAACAACTCGGGCAAGTGGCCAGACGCCTGGGAGAGAGGCCAGACAGCAAGCACCATTTCATATACACAAACGGCGATGTGTCGTGTATTTACGATACTCACTCTCTATCTAAGAAATAGAAAGAACATGAAGTGGAGAATGAAAGAAAATAAGAGAGTATGTTGAAAAGCTGAACATATCTAGCATTCGCAAAAAAGCAAGAGCTCTCATTTGATGAAATTAGTGGAGAATTAAGAAGAACAAATTCTTTTAAGCATTCTTTACATTACATTGTTAAGGGTTGGCAATGTACGCCCATCGCAATACGACCATTGTTGATAAATTGTATTTCTCTTCCTTTAGATTTCTAAGAGTCTTCCTTCATTTGGAAGGTCGCAAGTCTCCTGACCGACACTTTCTGGTATTTATATAATGTAATTAAACTTCTGTACAGTTCTCCATTTTATGAACACGCACCCTACATCTTTCTCACCATCCATTGAGCTGGAAATCAGTTCTAAGGTAATCAAATATTCTTCTCGTTAATTAAAAATATTGTATAAGAGACGGCACTCTACTCTGTAAGGTAATAATTGAAATAAATTTGATGAAATGTCTTGATCAAGCAACCCTCACAAGGAATGAATTACAAAGTACGGTTGTGGCGTTGACACATGGCTAGGTATGCATTACAACTGCAAAATATCTAATGCAAAGGGAAGTGTGAGCTTGAACGACATTTTGTTAACTAGTATTAAACCGCGGAGCTTGCACGATAATTTGTTAACCAAGATAAACCAAGAACGTACATTCCTTTCTTTGATAATTTTTTATATGTGTTTGAGTGACGTAAAGTAATAAAATGGCGATTTACTTCATGGTCGAAACATGGAAATTAATTAAAGACACAAAATTACCGAGTTCCTTTTCGGTCTTGTAATATTCAGTTACTGGGTCTTCACTTAAAATACAAGAGCAAAAATATCATCAAATAATCTTGGCTATCTGTATAGTAAGTCAATAAGGATATTAAATACTTTCCATCGAAAAGAAATTAAATATCAAGTTTACAGTTTTCTCTCGATGCTGAGATTACATAATAAAGTCTTTACAATAGTTGATCAAAACTGATTTTCACTTCAAAGCTAAGATATAGAAGAATATAGTGCAAAACTTGGAAAGGCAACAGACCAACTCTATTTGAAAGTCTCCAAGAAGTCTCTTCTGGAAATGATCGCGGGCAATCATCACAACTAGAAGCAAAAGCTTCTTCTCAAACGACTCGCAATGCCCTAGCGCAACGCTGCCACCATTGAACTTCTCAGTTCACGACGACGACCAAAGAGCGACGAATCGAATCCGGAGTGGGCGGAGAGGGAGGGTGGGGGAAGCTCTCGGCAACAAATGAAAAGCGAACAGCGATTGGAAGCTTCGGAACGGACGAACGATTGGTGACGCCGACGACTCCGATATCCTTCGAACGAAGCAACTCAAAGAGAACACAGTCAAAGCGTGCGCTATCTTAAGCTCATCCATTCACGCGAAAATATAGTCTAAAGGTTTCTTCAATTACTCTAATTAGTTGATCTCGTTAAGATTTTAATTAAGAGTTGTAGGGCCCGGGTGCGTGCAGCAAGAGACGATGAATGAAAGTTGAGAAGAGACCTGTAAAGGGGGATGGAGAGGGGTGTAATGAAATGTCGGGGGAAACGGGTAGCGTTGAGAGGTCGACTACTGATTGATCATCCGGTTGCGCGCGCCATCAGTCAAGTCGCGGACTGCACGCCAACTAACAAGAGCTATTTACCTGCTCAGATGCTCGTTCGAGTTGATGGTAGGAACTCCCAACGGGAGGTGACAAGTGACTTTGCCATCAAGCTTCACCCTACTTAGGAGCAGCGTGGTTTCGTGTTGCACTGCGGCACTAAAGATTGGAGATAACAGCACAAAAGTTTATTTTTATCTCTAACTACGAAACGGGAGGCAGATAAACATCGGTTTCTTACACAGAGGATCATATTCTTCTGGAAAAGTGAAATTGAAAGCGTAAGATATGAAAAGTTTTAGACCTATCGCTCTTATATGAATGTATTGCAACTTTATTCCAAGCATGGGAGCTTCCTGCACAGATTTGAGACATTTCTGCTTCCATGCGTCTAATTAATTCTGAAATTAAACAGTGAAGGGCTCTAATGACCTAAACGTTGGTGATTCCTAAAATCTCAATTAAAAACAAAAAAGGAAGTACTGTATAATCACTTATACTCTATTCAACAACATCAAGTTTTATTTAGGTACTAGCTGAGCACCCGCGGCTTTGCTCGCGTACATTTTGTAATATGTCTGTAACTTTGCTGTCCATAAATGTTAGAAGTTTTAATAGTATTTGTGTGTACCAATCCCTAACTGTAATTGAGAAAATTTTGTTTAGAAAATACCAATTTCCCATTACACTCACTTAGAGGTGAGTATTCACATTTTCGTAAAAACCTTTCTTACCCGACTTTCTCGATAGTATTTTGTGTCACTTCCCAAACCTCACCTTTAGAGGTATCGTGTATAATGTACATATTGTAGGAACATAATGTCATTGGGAATCTGATTATTCGTCCAAGAATAGACCAAAAAATGACTCGACCATAATAACGGTATTTTTACGTTACTTTCATGACTCGCCCTCTCCTCCCCCAAATCTAAGGATACGGTGCCACTATGCGATCTCAATTTAAACCTAACGGCATCGGTAGTTTAAAAATATCATCAACCCTAATACTATGGACCCGATGCAATTTTCATATTTTTATATTTCAACATTAGTTTGCAATTTTTTATGCATAAACTCATTTCCATCACCCCGTCTACCAACCCACCCAAGGGGTGTGTTCGTTCATGAGGGCTGAGTTCAGATATACACGATATCAATATTTCTCTATCAGTTCAGCGACGTCGAAAATTATCGACTCGTCACTGGTACGTCACGTTTGATATTTTTTCATGGCATCTCCTTCCCTAGAGGTGCTGGAGTTTATACGGGCCAATTGTGAACTAGTGTCACTACTAATTTCAACGGCATCGAAAACTACGATCTCAACACTAATATCGGTTACTTTCGATTATTGTGGCATTTCATAAAGGGTGTTCATTCCTTATAGGGGGTGATCGTGTACTTCTCTGGAAATGAGTGTGTTACTTCACTTCAACGTTCCCCAAAATGAATTGTTCAACACTTATATCGGTCGTTCTTTGATTATGTTTACTTGTCGTTCATTCTCACCTCTGCCCCAGGGATTTTAGGGGAACATTATCACCAATGATTGTTAACTTACAACGCAACGGGAACGCTCAAATCCATCTCAACGGAACCGAAAAGTATGGTTTCGAATCTAATGTCGGATTATTCCATTATTTTTACATGTCATCTCCCTCTCACCCCCTCTCTAGAGGTGCAAGGGATGTCTTACATCAACAGTGCTTGTTTTCGTCTGCTGGCCTGTGGAAAGTTATAACTCATAACACGTCCATTTTCGTCTAAACGTTCTTCATCAGTGCGATTGGATCTCCTTCGACGTTTTGTGATTGCTTCTCGCGAAATGTTCGAACGTGAGCAAGGCATTACATGATTAAATAATGTGGTACTATGATACCGTGGATATCGTGCCACAATATGATCTCAACTTAACGGCATTGTTAGTTTAAAAAGCTCATCAATCCTGATACACCTCTACGATAATTTTTTTTTTACTATTTACAGGTGTAATATCTATATAATAAGCATATAAAACATTCTCGTATTCGGATGCACCGTTGTGTTAAAATTTCAAGTCAATCGACGGACGTCTTTTCGAGTTTTGCGAACACAAACATACGCAGGATGAATTTTTATATATAAGATGCATAATATTGAACAAAGCTTAAAGTAATAATATAAAATACAACAAAAGTATGGTATAATTCGCCATAATTATTCATGAAAATGTAGAGGGAATATATCTCAACGTATTCTGTACAACTATTTCAAGTCGAAGTTCAAATTACAAAAATTGAAGTTCACTTCGGTAATAATCATGTGTTTAATTAAAAAAACACGCATACATTTTACCGATCAACACTTTCGAAGCACATAAATATCGTATCGTATCGCCACATTTCCAATTTACTTTTTAAAATACTCGATAATCAATGCTGTCGAAAATTCCTCGTCGGTCGTTACTAACGCGTTCTTTTTGGAATGTGCTATTATCGTGACCCTCTTCTTAACCCTTTGAAGGTCGGGAAGAGTGTCACAACACTACACGTGTTTTAGCATTGCTATATCTGAAACACAAGTTCATCTCGTAAGTTGATACCTGTACCTTCCTAACAATCTATTGCAGGCTGCGTCTGTCTCCTCGCTGACATTTCTTTTTTTGGGAAAAATCTTTGTCAAGTTTAGGGTTAAATGTTAATGACACAGAATGGATTCTTGATTTTTATATTTTTTACGCGCTAAGTAAATTACAAATAACACAAAAAGTGAATGTGATACGTTTTGTGATTATTAAATAAATTTGATTGCTTAAACCTTGTCCACGAAACGCTTCCATATTACATCATTCCAATTAGTATACTGACTTTTGAAGCTCAAATAAATTTAACATAAAACGGAGTGAAATTATAAATTGTGTGTCCCAGATGAGAGTAGCATCCAAGTAATTTTAATTATCTGTCCACGTTCCGCGAAAAACAAAAATCAGTTTCTTTTGGGGTGACAGTATACCCCACCCATCTTAAGTGATAGAGATCGCTACACAACCACTGAAGGGTTAAGTACTTGAGAAATATTTGCGGTCCTTTTCTTTAAGTGAGTTTCCAAAAATAATTCGAAATTTTGTAACACGTCTTAAAGCATTTATTTAAAGTTTTAATACATAAATATAATGAATTAACTTGTCGCTTTATAAAATTAAAAAAATAAAATTTTGAACTTAGTCATTTTTTTAGTNATAATTCGAAATTTTGTAACACGTCTTAAAGCATTTATTTAAAGTTTTAATACATAAATATAATGAATTAACTTGTCGCTTTATAAAAATTAAAAAAATAAAATTTTGAACTTAGTCATTTTTTTAGACTGTAACACTGAGCGTTTATTATAAATTTTTGAGCGTTACGAATTTAAAGCATTGGAATATAATCATTTAATGTAAAGAAACATTAATTACTCCACGAGCATAGGGCCTTGAGCTTTGCTTTACAAGTGCTATGCTGCAGGTAATGTTTAGGACAACTAATAATAGATTCACTACAATATTTATCGCTTCTATGAAAACCGTATGAATTAAACCATGATCCTGATTCAATACGTAAATTCTTCAATCCGAATTTTGTCTTGAGTTTATGTTTAGTTCATTACATCATATTGAAAATTTCTAGGTAATGATTAGTACAAGTTTAAGTTTGAACAAGTAATACAAACTTTTCCATGGGCCAACGGTAATACAAACTTTCCCATTGGAAACAAAATCTATAGCGAGATAACTTTATATTACTAACAGCGCAATCTGTTCAATCTATTCCAACTTAGAGATAATATACATGAGTTGTTAAAAAAATTCAAAGCAAAAATGAAATTTATATTCGAAAATATATGATTGTTTACAGAAACATATTGATATTTTGTAAAACTAGGAAAATATTGTATTTGCCATATCATAAAAGGATGATAAAGGGATAATATTTATATTTTCTACGGAAGAGGGAGACATAATTCAGGCGAGACATATTTCAGACGAGACATAATTTCTGTGGTAGAAAATACTTATGAATATATGTGTGTGTTCTTTACAACCTCAGTGAAGCATTGAAGATTTCATTTTCTAAACAATACATCCTCAGACATCCCTTGCATTGCATTGAATTGAGCACCTATTTGAAGGGACTTGTGTTCGCCTGTCAGGAGTACGTTGGATAGCTCGGCCTGACTGCTTATGACATGCCGATTACGTTTCCATACGTAGGTTCAATGATGGTGGGTCAGACGTCCGTAAATACATGCTAGAAGGGTTTCAAATGAAAACAGATCTCATGTAATGGTGTATAATGGTGTTTTATTTCGCAAATGAGGCATGCTAGACTGCGAGGTTTACATCGTGTGTTGTCTTGGTAATTGAAATGACATTCACTTTTACAATATTGCCAGATTGCTTATTATTCCATTTCTATAGCAAACAAGCATCATAAGATTAATAATGATTTTAATTGTTAGTTTTTAGAAAATGACTAATACGTTCAGAATTTGATTATTTTACCACTATTTATTATTACATTAATTGTTTACTTATAATATTTCCATCAACTCTGCATCCAGGTTCGGAATTTATTATGATTTATGTTCTTGCATTTTATAGTAATATTATATTTACTGTCAATTAATGAATTATATTGTATTTTGCTTTGAATCCAGTCTATACACGTTTCTATACCGAAGGTTATCATAAACCATCATCATATATGAGATCTCATTCAATTTCTTGATCAATGTCTTACTTTACTAGAACTAGGCGAGAGGACCACGAATGTTCCTAGCCGCTAATTTTATTCGACCAACAAGGTCTGTTCTAGCACTACGCGCGAGAATTAGGCGTTTTAAGTTAAAAATAGCCAACAAACATCTATAAAAGTGTTCATCGAGGTGAAAACATCACATGGGGGGCACTTTAGGTTTATTCCAAACCAATTTGAATTTGAAAATAATTTATAAAATAAATAGTACATACTTGAAATGTAATACTAGAGTCCCGTTCCTGCTCAAAATTCTATGTTGTGATTACTGGTTCAGTATAGCGTGAGAAGAAAAAAACGATAAGGAAAAAGTTAGTTTCTAAAAATCAAATATAGCGATTTTTTAATTTTCAAATAGAGTACTTCAATATCCAATCGCAAGTCTGGGGAAATGAGGTATTCCAATTTGAAACCCAAATTGATCGGTCACAAACGAATGAAAATGGCATTACATCAGGTAAAATATTGAAATAAAAGAAGACGTCTGAAATTGTTCATGAATAAGTTAAATCTCTTCCTGATTTGAATGCCGTGTCGCCATTTCTTCTTCCTTGCCTGACGTTTCGCTCGCACCTGCAGCGAGCATCCTCAGTGCTTACGTGGTCGTAACACACGGGTCGAGTTGCTAGCAACTGACATCTCAGCTGGCGATACCCTGCTATATATCGTGGAGCGGGCGGTGTCGTCAGCGACCAACGCGACAGGTTTCCTCCGTCTCCAAGTCAGCTCGGGCCAACTTGGTCGTGTCGTCGCCCGGTGCGTCGTGTGTAGCGGCAAGTTGATCCTCCGCTGGCACTATGACCTCACTGTTGCCGCCACTGGAGGACTTAGGTAGAACACGCCGAAGGGCGGGAAGCCAAACTTTACATAACTTAAGACCTTCTTCTTTACGGTTAAAGTTGCTTTTATATTTAAATATTTCTATTACTTCGATGTTAAGTGGAAAATAATAGTAGGAAGTGGATGAAAATAGTGTCGTGGAACTCGATGTCGTGGCCCGGTTGTAGTGCGTGCTCAGTCTGACCCAACCGACAGTTCCTCACGCGCTCTCTAATACGAGTACGTACACTGCGTTGAGTTGTCCCTACGTACACTTCGCCACATCAGCAAGGGATTCTATACACGCCGGCGGAAGTAAGAGGGTCTATGGGATCTTTAGAAGGACGGAGAAGGTTGTGGATCTTGGTAGTTGGAAGTAAGATAGGTTTCCTGTTGTTTTCTACATATGCGCCCTATCCGATCTCTGATACCTTGAATGTAGGGTAAATAAACATATTTATCTTATTTCCTGTGCCCCGAGGGACAGAGTCGCGTTTTCTGTTGGTGCGTATCATCCTTCGCACTTCCGTGTTGTAACATCCATTGGCCAAAGTAAGGTAATATGTTCTAGTTCTTTGTTTAAATTTTGCGGTTCACTGATATGTGCGGCACGATTCCTCAATGTCTTTATCATTGACTGCTTGTGACTGCGGCGATGATTAGAACTTTTATGTGGATATCGGCTTCTGTGTGTCGGTTTCTGTGTGTCCCAGTGAACCAAACCAAGACATCTAAGAAAGGTAATTGTCCATTGTTTTCTTTCTCCATAATGAACTGGATACGTGGATGTATGTTGTTGACATGTGCATACACATCCGATAACGCCTCCTCGCGATGGCTCCATAACACAAACGTGACGTCAACATACCGGTACCAACGTAGTGTTTAGAGCTGTGATCTCGAAATGTTCCATGTAGTAATTGGCGATGATCGGACTCAGGGGGCTTCCCATGGCCAACCCATCCTCTTGTTCGTAGTATTCATTGTTCCACTGTAAATAAGCTGTAGTTAGTACATGACGGAATAACTTGATTACGCCTTCACTTCGTCGCAGATGTGGTGGAAACCACGACAGGGCTTAAAACCCGAAAGATATTTTACTTAATGAGACTGGTCGTAAAATCCTTTTTCATATTTTGTGACTCGTATAACAAAGAGCAACTTTTCTCTAATTCCCTATTGTGATAAATTCATATGACAGTGCACAGGATGATAGACTTAACTCACTCTTCGGAAGCAAATAAACAATGCCATCAATTAGGATCAAGAGTGCTAGACCTGTGGCATATTTAACATTTCTGCACCCCCAGACACAATCATGGCACATTTAAACTAAATACGGTTCATATAAATATCTGGTAGACCTCATTACGCACAAACAGACATTACGTTTCTGTGCATATATTAAAAATTTTCGTTGATCACACATTAAATGTCACTCATGGAGACATAAGAAAAGCAATGCGTATACTTATGTGATTGTTAACAAAATGTTATAAACATAAGATTTAAAATACGTGCTATAAATAATTTGCAACCAGTTTATTTAATGCTCTTCTGTCTTCGAAGCATATGCTAAGCATCTGATCACATTCGGTAGAACACTCAAGAGAAGTGTGTACCCTCTAGATGCATTATATTGACGGACAGCCACTCCCTACCCTAACTGGCTTAACAGAATTGGCCAATTACTTCATCGACGTTGCCAACCAAATGGCGTAACTTTCCCGTCAGGGATATTTTAAAAGTAATCAATTTATCCTCTACAGTATTGTGGGGTAGTGTTTTTTTTTTTTGCGTCAAACTGTCCCACAAGTGACTCCGGATGCGCCCGTGGGATTCACGGGCAATAAACATCCGCATTTACTAAGGGGAGGAGATGTGGTATCTCGCTCCGGTCAGTTTGATTCCAGGATAGACCCTTGCACATTTTATAGCAGTCTGAGTTAGTTTGGGAGTCAGTCTGGATGTTGCAGTGTAATGAAATATCCCATTCCCCGCCGAGGATCTAACCACAAACATTCAGCCAGTAGCTCAGCACTCCACCCACTGAGTTACGCTGACTCCTTGCTGAGTAAATTACTCAGCACAACTTTCATTGAGGGAAAACTATTTATTCTGAAAGGTTCACAAACACGACGATTCATAACAATGTATAAATTGAGTAACTCCGCATAAAATAGCGCCAGATATGAGTTAACACCGGTAGATTTGTTTACATTTCTTAATGAATTTAATCGCTGGATGTGTAATTGAAATAGCAAAATATAACACAGCAATTGTGTGATTATTGTTTCGAAGCGTATACACACATCAAAGCATTACGTTGAGTTGCCTACTGTTAAATGGATTTCCGAGATCGTTAAGGAGACTGGTTGGGAATCGAGAACAAGAGGGATAGACAAATACTCAAGAGAGGTCTATTCTTGGAATTAATGAGTTGACATAGCGTCATGGAGGTGTTACCACCTCTCTGACTCATTTGTCGTCCATGTACCAGACCAAAGTAGAGGAGGGTCTTGGANCACCTCTCTGACTCATTTGTCGTCCATGTACCAGACCAAAGTAGAGGAGGGTCTTGGAATTGAATGGGGCTGTAATTGAGGTTAAGGACCGACTTCGATCAGAGGGAGAGCATTTAAAAAAATGTAAATTGTAATGGAGGGATTTCGTAAACTTCGTCAAGTTTGGCAGGTTATAAGGGGTTTTGGTATTGACAAAGTTTCAATATTAGTTTTCAGTTGCATAACAACATCTTCAGAAAGATATACTCACCAACTACATTTCATTGAATCCAGTTTATCTTACTAAATATATTTTGTTTATAACATTAAAAACTTTGACACCACTAAAACATCTTAATATATTGTCGTACTTAAAATGATGTTTCAAGTATTCTATACCCTACACTATTAACTGATCAATAAGTATATGCATACAAGTACATACACCGGTTATTTTTTCTCGAAAACGGCTTGAATCATTTTAATGAATTCACGGAATAGATGAATTTTGGTATGAAAAGGTAGCTAAACATGGTCTGTTCTCCCAGTAGAATCGACTTAGTACATTATTCATAATAAGAGAATCGTATTTTAGGAATTCGGATCTCCATCTTTTCTACCTTCTGGAATGTCCACAGTTACATGGAAGAAATTCATATGCTGCGTATTAGGAGATATTTGAAATTTTTTGCGAACGAATATACACATTAAACGATGAACACTTTATATTCATAGAATACATTCTTTGCGTCTAAGCTGAAATACGGAAAAATAAATATTTTTTTTCTCACTGGAAACGTAGTATGATAATGCTGTTTTAAAAACTCACAATAATGTTCGAAAATACCTTGCTTTGTAATCGTATTATCAGTAAATTATTGGGTAAAGAAACTAATTTTTGGCTCAAGAAAGACATTTTTCACATCCTTGGAAACCAAAACTATGATTTTTTTCTCATTACGAACTGAAACTTTGTTAGTGTTCTTTACATTCAAATCATATTCTGTGTCATAAAAGTACTAGTAAAACTTGAAAATTTACTAACTTAAATAACTTTTTTTCATATTGAAGAGTTTGGTAAAATTCCCCTGAAATGATTTTCAGGACTCTTAAAATTTGGAAGCAAGAGGGGACAATTAAAGACCATTTTCATTTTTTCTTTTTTTGTAATATTATAAAATGTTGCCACAACCTATAAGCGAATGTATTGTTACCCAATGTTGGATATTCACACGTAGTTCAAATGTATATAAAGACAATTGAAAATAATTTTGTCAAGAGTTTAAAAGGTGGTCGCAAAAAAAGTCATTGAGAGATGATTTATTGTATACCAAAATATGTTATTTCGTAAACTAATAAAAAGTTTGCCTACATAAATGTATTGAAGGTCCAAATTCTTTTTCTATTACCGGGAATCCTTAGACATATTTAATTCTTGAACAATTCTCTCAATTTATTTGAAGTGGATTCTCTTTTATTAAACAAATTTTCTTTATGGCGGAAATTAAATTTTCCACTTGCACGTCCACGGTATATGGAAATTCAATAATCGATAAAATCCTCGCTTGAAATATTTCACGCGTTTCGGAATCGCATGCGATTATCACGAATGCGGCTTTACACGGGAGATCAGACTGCGAATGGAAAACAAGAACTTTTGCGAAGCCAAATCATCACATAACGTCGAGTACCGGAGAAGCCTGATAAGCGGATGAATATTTTCGCACGCCGTTGTTCAGAATGGTGGATGCGAACAGCTTTGTGTCCTAATCGGTTTTCGCGAGCTACGTTTAATGCGATCAGAGAGTGTGTTTAGTTGAGCAGAACGACGGACCCAACGAAACGACGGACCATGACTCTTACGGAGAAAGAGAATATTCATTAACGTGTTACGTAACAGCTGAAAAGAACCTTCATTTCTCGATAGTTGGAGGTAGGACGCGGGATTCAGGTAGAATTCCAAATTCTCCTCTACTGACGAAATCTCCTGCTTATCTCCTCGTTCTCCGAAGTCTACATCAAGTTCCAGTGTTTTGATTTACGAATATTCCAATATCTCTTTTTCATGTACATTCTTATGAAATCATAAACGAATACTTTACAAATAAATAATACTAGCTGAATCAAATACCATTTAAAAGAGAAATTTGAATAATCGATAGATGTAAACGTAAAGACTTCAACACCAGCAAAGAAACTAACAATATACAAGGTTGAAAGAGAAAACAGGAAAAGGGATGTAATGGACATTAATTAAATTAGAAACATTAATTAGATTACGTAAAAATATATATTAAAATAGCATTAAAAATAAAATTGTTCCTACAACGACATTTTATGTAACAACTAATTTGCAGGTTGTCATTAGCTTTGTACATCTATCACTGGTTCAATAAAACTGCAACATTTGCTCATATGATTTGCTAACTTTTACTCATGTAAAAGAAGCAACCTGAATAAAAGATACATACTTCCCTTAAGATTATTCCATATTCACAAACATCCATATGTACTGGCATACGAGGGGGGCATATGCATGTACGTGAATATATGTAAACATTTATTCATGGGTACGTATTTGTTTGTGAATATGCATAATTTGATTTCTAGTTATATTTCTATTATTTTAGTGAATCATTTTATTCTGAACATAATACATCGACTCTATGAAAACTTAAAGTCTCTATCAATATAACATTAATTATAATGAATATAATTCTTTATAACTATTAATAATTTTTAATAATTTTTAACCCCGCACCGCGCGCGTGTTTGGACCGCCCTCTGATCTTTTTTGCTCGTAAAAACTATACGCATTGAAATTAAGCCTCATGGGTCTGTGTATTCTTCAGTTACACCTTCGCCAACCAGTTGGTACTGTTATCTCATTTCCATGACTCTTTTCTCGTCTGCGATTTAGTTGCCACGAGAACGTGCTGCTAGAGCGGTCCTAACACTGCCATGCGCCTACTTCAATCAATTCCACGAAGTCGAATGAAACGTAACAATGTGTGTTATTCCATTATATCACTGTCAGTCCCATATTTAATTCATTTTACTTCTGATATAATATATATATTTGTCTTTAATTCATTGTGTATATTTCCCTAATTAGTCATTGTTTTCCGTACAGGTCTCAGTCGTTGAATATTTTAAAGAAATTCTTCAGTGCTCTTCAGGGAATTGGAGATAGACAATGACTCTGACGCATGTAATTGAGATGACGATATAATTTACGAGTCTATTGGAATAGAACTAGATGACAAAGATGGTGATTTTGATAAGCCAATCAGAAATAATTTTTGTCTAAATTTGTATTATCTTTATAAAAAAGTAAAAGCGAATAATTTTATTTTTCTGATTATTTTAATATCAATTTTTAAAGAAATAATCTTTTCAGGTATGATTTTGAATGAAAACAAGTTTTAAAAAATTAATTCGTGCATTATTTTCTACTACTTGTATATATTTCAAACGGTCGTCACAAATTTATTTTCGTTAATTTTATATATTATTCTGGTTACTTTTAAATAAAAGGTTTTTTTAAATTGTTGTTTTATGTTTTTTTTCTGAATTAATCTTGCTCATGTTCAGTGAAATCCTTTAGAAATCAATGAAAAATGCGAGCGCTCTCACGTCATGGAAAGGGGCACACGCAGGATGAAGCATTAGTAAAAATTTCAAAAATTATTGTATGAATTGATGTAAAAAAAATCCTTCAGAAATAGAAAGTGTAAAACCAAGCAAACAATATACGTATTAATTTCACGGAAAGAGAGAGAGAAAGAGTTAATTTCAATTTGACGTAAAAGAAGTTGAAGACTACTCCGCGCACAGATACGTAAGCTCGGATCCAACATTCGAGAGGAGACCAGCAAGGTCGAAAGCGTGAGGACGGTGAGGACGGTGAGGCATGGGGTAACAAAGCGACCGGAACTTTCCCCGCGACTGCCGATGATTAATCTGCCAACTCTTGGCGCGTTTGGTTCTCCCGGCAAGCTAGCTCCTCCTGCAGACACCAGGTGTCGTGGATCCGGCGGATCCTGTAGACTAACTCGTGGTCCAACTTTATGATGCGCTCATTCATTGTGAGGTGGTAATCAGAGCTCCTCAGAATCACCCCCTCCACATTCCCACACACAAACTCCAACTCATGATCACTTCTTGCATCACTTTCCTTTTCCAAATTGCACTCACAACTCACAGGTGGGCATTTCCTGATACATCGAAAGAGGCGACAAACCATTCAAAACCATTCAAAACCATTCAAAACCGTTCGATTACCAATAATAACCATTTATTTCCGTTGTGGTGAAGAATTAAATGCGTTGTAGTTGAAACTAGAGAGACTAAAATCTACAAAATTTTAATGTTTGGTATTTAGATTTATACGTAGATTCCCTCTCAATCAGTCATAAGATCTCGTCATCTGAACTGTAAGGAGTAATTGGAAGTTTTATGAACACGTTATGACTGTATTCATGACAATGAGGCAAAGAATCAATTTGGAGTCTTCTATGTTTCGTGACGAGAACTTGTCTACGAATTATGTTGCGCTCTTTACAGAATACGTGTGGACGAAGTATTTGCAACATATTCCCGTTAAGACAAAAATAGAATTGAATGTATATTCAGGACATACGCAGTTAAAAAACGAGAAATAAGTATCATAATTCATAAAGTGATAGAGCTTAGACTAGTGTGAAAAGACTATGCACTACTTGCAGTCAATGTTTGCAAATATCCCAAGTGGTCCACCATCCTATACCTGACAATAAATGATAAAGTGAAAATCAGACATGTTTCATCAAGAAAGTTTCCAGAAGAGAGATCACGGGGTTCCTGCAACTCTCAAGATATATTAAGAGTTGTAATGAAAGTTCTTTATCTTAAATATATTGTTAATTTACAAATAACAATAAAAAACTAATATGAAACAAATTTAAAATATTTAAGTACTTGTAGTTTTTAATTTACCATCAATGTATTTTTAGCGAAAGCCAAGACTCCCGAGTTAAATTTCTGGCGATTGGCCTATGTATAGAATACTTAAAAATAACCCAAAATAATTCTTTTAGTATTTTTTCCCAGTAATAACTTACCCATACCTCAGTAGTTGAATCACAAAAGTGATTTAAAAAATTCACAGATTTCCTTAACTTAAACCGATATACAAAACCGATCAACTCCAATTCCAAGAACGGAACAGAAAATTCAGAATTATTTTTAAAGCAGTGAATCCGCAGAAAAACAGGAAGCGCGAGTCGATTCTGTGGCATCCTCCCGCTAGCACACCTCCACCGAACAATCGTTCCCTATTTATTTCGGAGACGTGAAGCCTCCCTGCTAAGGACAGCACGTCACGACAGCCCCAACCCTCACTTGTTCGACGTAGTACACGCACCGGCCACGGGGAGCGGGCTTGCGTCGACACAAACGAATCGCACAGCGCACCCTTTCCCGATCCCTCGAAACCAAACACACAAAATTCGATTCAATTCCAGGCACGGCGTCGGCAAAACTGTTTGCAGATGAAGATAAATCTCTTGGGTGCGGGACAGGAAGTGCTAGGGATGTCGGCAGTGGAATGTCGAAGAGCGACGGCGATGGACGTGAAAGAGAGAATGAGGATGCGAGAGGAGGAGGAGATGGAGAAAAGCAGAGCACGACAGAGCGGAGGTTGAGCAACGTCACAGATGTGTGAGAGAGGGAGATTCGAAACAAGTAAACGCTATAGTGCGCTGAATCAACACACGATTTAATTAGATTTTGCGGCGAGTGACCAGGTGCAGGGTAGAGCCGTAGGGCGGTAGCTGTGGCGTTGCGTAGAAGGGACGACAAAAAGTCGTCCGAATCGTCCGTGTTTGCTTGTGAGTGACCTGGCGAGTAGTGGATTAAATCTACGTGAGGATTTTTAAACACGTCGGATAATATCAACAAGTCGTTTATGGAACGGAGTCTTTTTTTTTGACAGAACTGGCGAGTAATTGAACATAGTCGAAATGTATATGTGGAACAATTTTACTACAGAACGGAAAGCTAAGTACATTTTTTTAATATAATACTCAGGCCATGACGCTTCCTATTCCACAAGAAAACTATGTAGGAATTAAGATGGTGAGATATTCAGTGACCAACGAGTGTTAAGTGCCAAGTGAACATTGGTCCGGAGTTGATGAGGGAAACCCCAGCTCTTACCCGAACCCCCTATCTAACGAGTAGTGTCCCGCTTAGTAAAGACGCAACCACAACTCTACCTCAACTCATTCTGAGTATTAATTATTATCAATAATTACTTATTTTGTGTACTTCTCTGGTAATACACAAAAGCTATGTAAAAGTGTTCTTTTACAATTTATACAATTTTTATGTAGACGAACGCCATCATATGCATTCCAGAAAGTTCCAGAAAGTTTTTGTTATCGTTCTGCGTAAAAGGACTGAGTAAATCAACAAATGAGAGAAGTGAAAGTGAAAGTGTCGATGATTTTCTACTGCTTCATCTTTCACCTTTTTCTTCGTGAGAAAAGAGCATTGACAAATCACAGCAAGAAAAAAAGCTATGAGTTTCATTTATTTGAAAATAACGATACTTGATTACATGGGCCCTAACAAGCGACATATCTGACGCGTTTTACCATTTGCATTATCATATAATATTCATTACTGTTCTGTTAGTCCTGTTTATTTTGTTAATGTTAAATTGAGACTGATTGAAACTTGTCTTCAACTAACCGATGGGGAAAGTTGAATCTGCCATATTATCCATATAAATAAATAGTCTGATTAAATAAAATCAATTGTCACACAGAACAATAGTTTCATTCAATTGTATCACGGGTTTAGCTAGTTTATCAATAATTTAAAATAATACGAAAAACATTCCAAGTCCTAAACATCTTCACAGATAAAAAGAAAGTTAGGTTAAATTTGTTAGTTTTTAGAATAAACTCTTCAATATCCTCAATCTGATTTTAAATGTGTTGTGGACGTAATAGAATTCAATACTATGTTTCAATATTAGAAGCTTTAAGTGTCCTGGGAATTTTTAATTCCTTTGTAGTCATAAATGTTAATGCAAGATTTTTCCAAATTCAGTTGGTTGGTAGGAAGTAGATATAATTTACGATTAAATTATCTAATACATTATAAAAAAATATAACATGGCTAAAACATATTTTTTAACATAAAAAGATTTTGTATAAATAGACTTTATCAAATCACTATTGATGCATCGAAAAATGTAATTAATTAGTGTTCATGGAGTGATTGTGTTTGTGTGTAAATTACGTACTACACTGGCAACCTAAATAACTTATACTAAGTGAATAAATGAAACTTAAAAACTTTATTTAACTCCAATCAAGCAAAAACAATTTAATGAATTGAAGTAAAACTTTTCTTGACGTATTTTGTGGTATTAATTTATGGATCTAAACAAAGTTTATTTTGACTCAATGTCAGAGAACGGAGTTAGAAACTAATTTCCTAAATCGTTCAGTTACTCTTTTATTTCAGTGTAGAGTGTTCGAGACTTGTAAAAACATTTTTTAAGTGAAAACAAATGCAACAAAATGATTTACTCAATTGACTTTCTACAAATAAATATGCGTTTCTTTTAGGCGCGCTTACACTGATAATTTATACGGACTATTTTTTAAATTTATTTTGGTACATTTGACAATGGCAATTGGGACATACTTTTCACATAGTTGCAAAGATAATTTGTTTTATTTTTCGTAACTTGACATGATCATATTTTAATGATCAATATACGTATTTACGGATTAGGGGAGGGTTTTTGTCTGTAAGACGATATGCGGATGCCCACAAATGTCGTCAACGGAAACGAAGTTGGAACGCGGTGATGAATAAGATTGTTAGAACTAGAGAAGGGAGATATAAAGTTCGTGGCATATGCAGATGTCAAGAGCTTTAATGTTATTTAACTGTTTCCTTGGTAGAATTCTTCTCAAGGGGAATAGTGGATACTCTTTAGAATCCTGAGTGGAGATGCGTTGGCCAGACCTAGTCACGCCCCTTGCGGCGCTCCCGTCGTCGCGACCACTGTGCTGTGTGAGCCGTCGAAGAGCGCTGTCCCACATTTTATGTGAGAGGACGGCAGCGGCGCAAGGGGCATGAAGTCCGCTGCTGCCGCCTTTCATTCTTCTTTTTTGGAATGCTGCATTTTGCATTTCGGATGCGCCGGAGAAGTACTGCCTCTACACTGCTGCAGCGTGCCCCCGTTCCAGCCACAGAGATTTGTTCGCGACGGAATGTTGGAGGAAAACTAGTAAACAAAGTGTTTGGATTGTGACTGCTGTTGGATGAGACGTTTTCTTTTCCTCGTCTGCAAGTCAACAACAACGTAGATTTATGTATCATCTAACAGTTGTTCAAAAATCTCCTCGGAGAAATCATTTTATGTTTGGTTTCACAACGCAGTATAGTAAGCACAATACTTTTTGAATTCGGATTGCCAATTTTTTACAATTAAAACAAACAAATTCTATTTATGTATTAGATAATCATTCTCGTGGGAGTGGGTATTTGAGAAAAATATTTGATCAGAACATGATCCTACAAACATTTGAGTCTGGGTTCAGTTCACATTATAATGAGCGTTTATATATGATTTATATGGGAAATTCATTCCTCCCCATACATATCCAGCACCTATACGTAACAGCATACACATCCAGTTATTAGTCCGCCACCTACTTCACACTAATGTCAGTTCAGCACACANATATATATATATATATATATATTTCGTTACATTGATCGTGAAGATTTGAAAATAAAATGTTACCGTCTGCTTTAATTTAATACCGAGAGACAGAAAAAGGAAATAAAGCAAACAGACGTGTCGTTCTATTGTATTTACCATCTATTCAAACCTTGCTGGACATTACTCATCCCGCGCACGACCTCTCTTCTCAAACAAGTCCTGTCTTTTTACCCGTCTCCCAAAAAAGTCCTGGCCACCGTCCGGCTAAAGCGACCCATCTACTCTTCCTTCGCCTGATCCTCCTTTGTGGTTATTCATATTCTTACAGTACAGCGAACGTGACCAGCATTCAGTTTATGCCGAGACGCTACTGGAAGGGCAGGCCCCCATCCGGCGAAAGGGAAATACGAAGGGCCCAGACAACAGGCGTCCGAGGCTTCATACACACAGAGGAAACCCACCCACATGAGAGAGTCATGTTGAAAACTGTCGTAATGATGTGTCCTGTGGTGGAAATGACATTTCATACACTTCACATCACCATTCATATTTAATACTACATTTCAAAAATATATTTCTCAAGTGCTTAAAATATAAAAAAAATCCTTCACAAGTCCATATTGCATACAAATATAAAAAGAAAACATTTTTTTACATACAAGTATGAATTTACATAAGTGACATTGTTCTGCGTGTGTGACTTACTTTTTGACTGATTCTCGTACTTATCAACTCAAAGTAAACAATTTTCAGGTTGGAACTTAAGGTTTAAAGGAATATTGTCCTCATATTATATTGATTATAAGAAAGGATAGTTTAAAATTCCGATTTTAAGTGAGTGAATTGTAAAGAAATGTTATTTATGAAATTTTAGCTTTATTTATTATTTGAGGTATCACCTCGTGTTTTAGTATGAAATCAACATAATTTAAATATATTTTCATTAGAATATAATAGAATATATATTGTGTTTGGCTCAGACCATCTGGTCTGTTCTTCCGCCAAACCATGTAAGGAAAATACACATACAGAAAAGGCAAATTCACAATAATAATTAAAATTATTATAATTGAAATTTAGAATAATTAATAAACTACAAATATAATTAGAAATACAATAATAATTTAAATTTAATAACAAATAAACCACAAAATAATTAGAATAACAATGATAATAGTTTTAGAATTTCCATAAAATGACAGTAATAATTGAAATATGAAATAATATATAAAACTACAAAATAATTACTTACATAAAAATCGAAATTACAATAGAGCATCAAATTATTTAATCAATTAACACAATCATGAAATTAAGGATACATGGTTCAAATATAAAATTTACTTGATATATTGTCTCTTGTACTCTAAATATGATTCAAAATATTTAATATAATCTAATGGAAAATATATTGTTTGACCTATTTCATTTCTAAATTAATATCATATTTTATAATACAAACTTATTAAATATATTTTTAACCTACAAATTTCTTGATATTTACAATAATTCTCGAATACGCAGAAACTTATTTCCCGAACGCTAATAAAAGTTGATTATTAAATCTATGTTGATTTTACATATTTAAACAAGATGAGCACAACTGTTCTGAAGACTTATAATCCTTCACTGATATTTTAAAAGAGATATATTTATATTCTCGTTTTAAACTGTTCGAGAGAAGAGTATTATACACTAAAATCGGGTTTCTAGATCTTGAGGTGAACCTCGTTCACTCTAACTGCATGGTATTCGCTCTAAATTAGAAGTGTAAATCATCTCATAACATATCTTCCTTACAAAGTCGGGCAGAATGAGCTAATTTGGCGTCATAATTTAACCGTGAAACTTCCGGCGTATCTTCTAGGTATCACTGTATATTTCCTTAGCTCATGTTTTTCTCCTTTAAAGCAATACACCGGAAAATACTGATTCTATAAACACTGTGAGAAATATTTTTGGGGTATAAAAAATTACTTTACAACTATTATTAATTTATTCTTCAAATTATTGGCGATATATTAAACTGTTAGTTACACTATATTTTTATTCTACTTATCTATATTTTTAATCTACTTATCTATATTTTTAAGGGAATAAACAGTATTACTTTGAATTAATAAAACGTTAATACAGTTTATGTAAAGAAAACAAATGGAATATTTCAGGTATAGTAAATTATAGAAACATGATGATGCATTTAGAAATGCTCACTTCGATAAAGCTATACGTCATCGTGCCAGCATTAGGAACCTCATTACTCTACTTAAATCTTTCTTCGACTCAACGATAAAACATTTCTGAACGAAGAAGTTCTCACAGATACATTGATAATTCAAAATCGTGTTTTTGTCTAGGAAGGTAAAAAAAAATATGAAAATTAGAAAGAGTCGATTTTCGAGAACAAAAAGTAATTTCTCTAAGTAAAACCAAAATAAAAAAACAACCATACACCCTTCACTATTTTCCTTAAAAACTGCAAAGCTGCAAAAGATATGAGATGAATCGAATACCAAATTACTAACTGAGACACGGTTATTTTTTAAAGAGTCAGGAAAGTAGCCAACGCCACAACGATATCGCAATAATGCCAAAAATGTTTGAGTGGATTGGATAGTGAAATAAAAATCTGTGTGACGAGCGTAGCGTTGCGGTGGAAGACCCAAGCAGGGAACAGAGGATTTTAATATATTCCTCCTCCTCATCTCAATTAGTTTTGATTCGCTGATTTGTTTACGTGTCTAATTATTGCATTCAAGACACTGCGCTTGCAACTAGGGATGTGCTAATTTCGATTCTGGATATCTAGAGATATTACAGTATAGAAAAATCATGGCTATTTTTTTACTGATAGGCAATTCGATTCCAAAAATAGTAACTACAATTGGCTCTTTTGGATAGTTAATATTTGTTAATAATGAAATCTTAAATATATTTTTGTTGTTAATAAAACTTTTTAAGGTAATGTTTGTTATACTATAAGTTTATTTACTATTGCTGAAACCGAATAGAATTGTAAGTCGGATACAACCTGATAAGGTCATAACAAAAGCAGAAACAGTAAATTATGTAATATTTCTTACTCCTACAATGTTAAATTTGTATTTGAACTAATTGAATTAAAACTATGACACATCCTTGTTGTAATTTTGAATTTGAAATGACACATCCTTCGAATGTAATAATTCAAAATCAAAATTTACAGACAGTATAAGAATATGATCGTCAAATAATATCACAAATTTCGTTTCATAAATAAGTGTAGAGGCGAATAAATAAACTAATTTTGAGAAAAAAACAAATTTCGGAATTGTCAGTAATTGCAGTCATTGAGAAGAAGAAAATGAAGTCAATTGAATTTTTTTTAAATTTGAATAAAAAAATTCTATATGTTCGTCAATATCACGTGACCTAGTTAATTTCTAACCCTTTTAATTTTGACTACTAAAAGTTGATGTGAGGTGTTGTTACCATTTAGTTTCATAATATTTTCTAGTGTTTATATTCTTCAAAACATGCTTTCAACACCAAAGCCGTCAATTTCAGAAGTCTGGAATGACTACAATTATTATTACAAAATACAAAACATAACAGAATTGAATAGCAAGATTACAACAGATAATTTGATCTCATATGCTTCATTTAAAATGAATAAAAACACGTATTAAATATAATTCATTCTACAATTTGCATACTCTGAAAAAATCCAAAAATATTAAAGCTAATTTAAATAAAAAAGAAATTAAGATTGAAAAAGTTTCATAAATATTTTTTAATTCTTCAGTCGTTACTAGGAAATATTCTCTTGTACATCGGTTACTATAAATTTGTTAAGTCACGGGACTAAGAGAGTGACAGAAATTATTTCAAAGTTTAATTCGTAGCTCTTAAACGAATAGAATAGATGCAATATTTCATCCAATATAAAAGTCTGGTAAACACAGTTACAATTCGCACAAAAAAATTGCACGCGTATTTCGGTGAAGCTAGGAAATTGTATTTAGATATTCCAGAGGTCGTGCTTGAATGGTGGAAGCTAACTCTGGTGTTGAATTTAAAACAGGAAGCACAACGCGGTTACTGGGCAATCAGAGCTACAAATTAATGGCCTCGCGACAAAAGATAAAAAACGCAGTAATATTATTCTATTTCATGATATACGACCAGAACATTTCCACAATTCTCACGTACAAACGGCTTGGATGTATCCTCGCTTGGTTAACAGCACAAAAAGCATCACCCACACAAGAAGTAAACATCTAACTTCTACTGTGTCAGATATTTTGAAGGAATTTTCAATATCAGAATCAGAAATTAATCTCACACCAACAAGTTATTTTATAATTAAAGTTTTTTTGACGTTAATTACAATACCACTCAAGAATTAAGATACCACTCAATCCATTCTCTTTATGGTAATTATGCCTAAATAATGAATAATTTTCTGAACATTGGATAATTATTTTGTCAACAATAATGACTGATTCAAATGAAATAGATAACTTATTTCGTAATTGTTTTGCGGAGATTAACTTTATAATAATAATCCATAACAATCCTTAAATCATACGAACTCTAATTATGACCAAGAATTTCCATATACATCAATAACAACATTGAAGAATAGAATCTTCAATACCAAAGTTGATTAAATATAGTGAGGAAATTTATGAAACAATTTTACAACAAATTTCATCTCTCAAAATTTATTCGCTAATGATGCTAAACTTGATTTAAGGACACGTATTTTATTACCTAATAGCGACTTGTTCCTGTTAGTACCAATTAGTGCTATTTTGTTCCAAGCGATAACCCAAAAACACATCAGATTTTTAAAGACACGTTTTCATATTAAGGTGATCGCTCCTTATAGTCCAAAAAGAAAACATGAAATTTGGTGTGGTTTAGAATGTTTCCCGACAGTGTACCAACGGTTGAATAAAAAAGAGAATCACTGCTGAAACCATTTGTGTAGCATGCAAAACGAAACTTCGCGAAACGTGGAGCCGTTGTAGGGTGAGGAAACAGTTAAGAGGAAAACATAGCGGAACCAGAGGTGATTATATGCCACGGGAATATAAATGGCAGAAAAAAAGGTAAGTGCAACTACATTTAATGTTATGCATTTATTCAAAATTAACAAATACTGGGAAGTGAAGAGGAATAAAAGAGTTACGTTTTGTGAATAAGTAGAAAAAAAGAATACTATATGAACCATGGTTTTCGTTGGATGAAAACATGTTCCTGAGTCTGTGAATATATTTACATTGTATTGCTTGTGCACTATTGCATCGTGACTTCACAATCGATTATATAAACTGTGATAAAGCAAAAGGTGAAAACTTTGGTGAGTTGTGTTCTTAAAGACAATGAGGACAGAGGTTAGGAATCGGAAAAAACAAAGACAGAAGCAATGTTTTGTACTGTATGCGTTCCTATCGGATTGTGGTGAAACTTTGGCAAGTTAATGTGCACACGCCCGTAAAGGTTTCTGACATAAAAGGAAGGTAAAAATTTTCGGGTGACTGTACTGAGCATAGCACACTCCCCTTCCTTCTGTGGTCGTATGATGCAAGTAGAATTTGCTGTGGTGGACGAAGTTGATTCGCAACCGATTTTTCGAGATACTTCCATTACCCCTGTCTTTCATTCCACTACAACATTCCCTCACTTCTAAATTCCGATTCCAAAGGGATGAAATAGAGTGACATGAAGGATTTTTACGATTTTGATAAATGTCACGAACTAATTTATATATCACGTGCTATTTTGTCTACGCTCAGTTATAACAAAGGTTAAACCACATCACTAAAACAAAAACTCTCGTGTGAAGCTGGGCAGGGTCAGTTAGTTTCAACTAAAATTGTCTGTCGTATAAAGAAGGCAGCTTCTGAGAGGCAGCTGAATATCTAAAAGACAACAAAGTTCTTCATTGTTAAATAATAGCGAAGCGAGCTAGGCTTGATAAACAAAACAAATTACCTGCATATAGAAAAAGGCTGGCCAACAATAAATCGCAATGTTTACGTGTTCTACGTAAAAATCAGAGAAGTAAAGAAAGATGGTTGGCATTATATTCACCGAGAATCTACAACATGAATGAATGCTATTTTCATTGTTTTTTTTGTTTTTTCATTTATTTAATATTTAAGAACCAAAGTATATTATAATCATCAGTTTCCTTCAACCATTCGTATTTTTTGTTTGTTTATGGTCACCAGTACCTTGAAAAGAAAGAATAGTAAAGCATTGAGAACTCTTGAGGACAATAACTTGAGTTACTCTTATCATGAGGAAGTACCGAGGATTGAGGGTGGTAAAGACTACTTCGGTGAGAACGTAGAGTACAACGACGTCAAGGACGAAACGTGTAAAAGGAGAAGGACGCCGTAAGGGTGTAGATGATAGAGTGGACAGCTCCACCATTGAGGACGCAGAGCGAGAATTCTGCAGTGGTGGTTAAAGCCACAGCCAACGCGTGGTCCCCGGGTCAAATCATCAATATGCGCAACGGGAATAGTACGCACCCTCAAGCCTACGGTGTAGGAGGATACAGAAGGGCAAGTGCTGTGGCACAAGGCCGTCCGTGATGGGAAGGTAGGCGTAGGATGGGAGGGAAAGAGAGGGATGAATAGAGAGAGGGAGCCGACACAAGCATTGCATGTTGGATTCCACAAAGCTCTTGCATGAATTGCTGACCGTCCATTAGGACGCGCGGTGGCTCGAGCGAGAGAAGGAGGGGTACGTGAGTTGAAGTCGTGCGAGGACGTGAGGACGCCAAGTGGCATTGCCAGCGTGACACCTGAAGGGAATGCTGAGATTATATACACACCGTTCAGGATTACGCACAATTAAGAACGTGTTGATCCATACATTATTCCTCCCAAATACCTTTTGTGGAAATTATATAATAAAATAATGATCCAATACAATGCATTTATTAAGATATTTTTGCCCCATAACTGCAATTCTAAATTAACACGTAACTCTATGACATCATAATACTTTATAATATATTAAATGCAAACCGGGAAAGTAAATCACACGGGAAAACTCTTAAAAGTATTGGATTGGGTAAGACATCCACTTCATTCGATATCTGGACACTTTAAATACTTATTTCTAGGTCAAACATCGTGCATCAATGAATCTTTAATGCTAGAAGTGTTAAAGTATTTACAAAGCGATGAGAATTACTCTGAAAATCATTTCTAGTTTAAGTCTCTCCCTCAAGCAGAGGTATGGAAGATCATTATGAGTTTAAAATCAAACGCCTCGGGTTCAGATAAATTAAACTCTAGACTATTAAAATTATGTAGTTACTTCTGTGTTTCACCTGTTACGGGTATTGTCAATTATTCACTCTCTCAGTGGTAGCTTCCCTTCCGCGTGAAAAACCCTCTCCCAAAAGCATCACATCCCTCAAAACCAAATGAGTATCGACCAATTAGTATTTTCCCCACTCTGTCGACAATATTAGAGAAAAGTTGTTCGAAATCAAGTAGAGAGCTACCTGAATCACAAAAATATTATTAATGAATGTCAGTCCGGTTTCCGTTCAGGTAGAAGTACAGGAACCGCCTTGTTGAATGTTGTAGAAGATACTCAAAATTCGATTGACGCGAGAAACGTAACTATTCTTGTCCCTTTTGATTTTAGCAAGGTATTTGATTCAGTTGATCATGATATTTTGCTTGCAAAAATGAAGACGCTAGGTTTCTTCAAATTTATATTAGTGGCAAACCGTATAACGTAACTTCAATTGCGCAAAAACCAACAAAGATCTCACCTCACTCAGTATGTGGGCAAAATCTCTCGGCCTCCTGTTAATTCCGTCTAAATCACAATTGTTTATTTCTTGGTTTAAAGAAAACCCTCAGTAAACTTTCAAATTCTCTCTACCCAATATATCAGTTAATAAGACTTCTCTCGTTTGCTGCAGTCACGTGAAAAATCAAGGAATTTATATTGAACTCGCTAAGTTGGGAAACCCAAATAGACGAAACATGTAAAAACGTTTAGTCCACCATCCACCCTTTAAAAGAGCTACGTGATCTTTTACCAACAGGAGTAAAGGAAATGCTTGTGACGTTTCTTGTCACGCCGCACTTTGATTACTGCGACTTTCTTTTCACCGACTTGACGGAAAAAATAAAACGTAAATTGCAAGTAGCTCAGAACTCATGAATTCGTTTCATTTTTGATCTCAAGTATGACCATGTGACAGAATTTTTCAAAAAATCCAGAACACTAAAACTCGACTAACGTCGAACGATACATTGCCTATATCTTATTCATAAAATATTAAAAATGGACATGTGACAAAACGTTTTAAATTTTTGAAACAGGATCGCGTGCGAGGCTCACATCTCTGTATTCCTTCGGATGGCACAACTCTTTAAAGTAAATCCTTCACAGTACACACAATACGCTCTTGGAACAAACTTCCTGCTGAACTAAAATCTCTATCAACTTTCTCTTCTCTCAGGAGATGTCTTACAGAGTGGATGGAAAACAATACCCTTTAGTTTTCCCACATTCTCTGTCTATTCTTTCTCCTTCATTTGTATGCTTGCTTGCTTTCTCTCTTTCTTTCTTCTCTTTCTTACTTTTACATTATTTCTCTCTTTCATTATTTCAGTATTCTAGCTTCATATGATCTTTTTGTAATATATAATTTGTAAATACAGTGTAATATTAATCTAGTAATGTATAATTATATTATAATATGTAATTTGTAAATATTTTTATTATGTAATAATTTACGTTGATATCCTTGATGTAATTTCTATATTTTGCTATTTTGTATATTCATAATTATATTGTACTGTTACTGCTGCTTCCAACCCATGTTGGGCACTATGCCGCCATCCTGATTGGGGTTTTGCAGGGTTTACTCAATCGCTTAAGGTTTCATCGGGACGGTCCCTAGTATTGCTTCCCAGTTTTAAATGTAAATACGATCTTCCCAATTTTCATCTTGTATATAAATGTTTTATAGTGGTTAGACGGAAGAGCAGACCGTAAGGTCTGAGTCTCGTCAAAATAAAAGAACATTATTATTATTATTATTATTATTATTATTATTATTATTATTATTATTATTATGACAACCAGTACTATGAGGGCTGCAAGGGAAATTTGACACTTACACACCAACGTGACAAGTTAATTATTTAAAGGTACATTATGTTCCCATTTTATGTCTTTAATACACTTCTAATACAGCTTTAATTTTTTATTAATACTTACTAAAGATTAGAAGATTGTTTTAATTTTTATTACATCTTTTTGATACGCCGCAAAAATTAGAAATGAAGATAACCTTTTTTACAAAAAATTTATTTATCCCTTATCTAATACAAACTAAACTAAAAAAACTTTTACTTGCGTTTATTTAACATACAACCAAATATATACGAGTTCCGTGTCAGATATTGAGGGGGTCGTGCCCAGGAGAAAATACTTTCATCCCCGAAATTGGCACAATACCGTACGTCTCGAACCCGCCTTTTCACGGCGTAATGAGACTAAACAAAATAGGAGAAACGCAATGATCTAATATTGAAAGAAAATATGCTACCAAAATACTATTCTTTCCGCACGCTCACGCGATGTTCATTCACATTACCATTAAGAGTATAATGGTAAATTGTGTATCAAACTTACCAATGTTTTTTTGAATCTGTCAAATTTACGTACTCACGTAGAAATATTGAGTCGTTACGACGTTGTTTCAACGTCGTGATGTCAAAAAACAACTTCGTGAAGACGTTGCCATAGCATACGTATGTATCGTCGATTCAACGTCGTCAACACGACTTTCTTGACAACGTAGAATTATCATTTTTAGCAGTACTCTTATGGATATTTTCCATTGTCTTATCTTGTTAAATCATATTCTATGGGGCTTGTAACACACATTCTTATAAGAACGTTGTTTTACTACCTTCGACTTCCAAATCCGACTACGATGTAGGTTGATCCGGGGTCCTTTGTATCTCAAGGCGAGCGCACTACCACTGCATCATGGTGATGAATGCTAAGTGTTTATCCTCTTGTATTTCTCCGTTACTATTGCTACCATGAATAGTAAACACGTAAAATAGTAATCTCCGTAGGATAGAATGTTCTCGGTCAAATTAATTCTCTCAGAAAAATGTACATAAGTAGTGTTCCAACTTCCACTAAGAGATGGCAGTGAAAGACGGAAAGTCGAATTTGCGAGTGTGGTTCCGACCATACGGAAATGGGCCACAATTAACGGGACCGAAAAACCCCTGCGCTATTATTGTTGTTGTTATTATTATTATTATAACTGAGTCGTCTCACCGTCGATCTTTGACTCGATCTTGACGTCGAAACAATGTAGTGTATTATCTTCGTTTCGACGTCTCATAACGACGTTGTCTCGACTTCAAATTCCGGGAAATACGACTACTGGTCGGCATCGTTTATTCGACGTCTTCCTTCGACTCAACCTCGACGTGAAAATACGTCGAAAGTCGGCTCAACATCGGCGATTTCAGCGTGGGTATGTATGTTCAATCATATTGCATTGCGAAGCTAATCTTGCAAACGGGTTATGCTTTCTACCTGTAGCAGTTGGCAACGCACCTGCCAAGCACTGCGAAGTGGTACTACTGTCTTCCCTTCTGAATTTGAGTTACTTCTTACATTTGAACACTCGACACCATCGTTTAACTAGTTTCAACAGTTCGGGAGCGAGGATTTCCCGTATGCGACACACAGCGCCATGTAGTGTTAACAGTTGTTATGACTTAACTGGACAAGACTGCACATGTTTTCTTATGAAATGCAAATTAATGACAACCAACCTCATCTTATTAACATTTGTCACCGAAATGAGTGAATCCGTGATGGAGTGTCGTTTGTCAAACTGTTCATCTGCTCGTACTTGGTTCGTGGGGACTCTGGTGTTCCAGAGTTGTTTTCCATAAAAATAACATTTACTCGTTTCCTTGTGTGTGTCTCTCCAAATTGAAGATTGCATGAGATTATGTTGCGACAGCGAGGCGATATTCATTCCAACATCCGAGACGATGGTTTATCACTACTACAAGTCCATTTCTACTGCCTCGCGGAGTCCTTCGGTTGGTATCAAAGAATATATTATATAAATAAAAAAATTTACAGAATAATAAAAAAATGTACGCAACAGCGCTATTTTGTGACTTTGGTCTACATTCAATTCGAAAAGTTCTTTTATAGTAATTTTATGCTATTAGCTAATATATCTAATATTTTTTTCTTATTTGTCATCTACTCAATCGCTTTGGCGATTTAATTATGTAATTTCGTGTCTCTCAGGATAACTAAATACTGTGTATTCTTGTTTTCTTTTTAATTTTAAATGTATTAACTTTTTTATTGGAACTGATCATCCGTACATCTACCACCGCCCCACCATTAAAGGATATTTTTTGTATATGTTTTGAATGAAAATGCTACTGTTCCATAGAAACATAATCAGATTGGGTCGCGCGTTTCCCAATAGCGGAACGCAATTAGGAGTTAAAAATTTAATACAAAATAAAACAATTGAATGTCAATGAGTATTGTCAATCACTCAGTCTAACTTCCTTCGATCAAAGACAAATAACCTAAAACAGGCCCCGCGAGTGTCCAAGGGATTCACGGATAGTAATGCTCCGTCTTGGTACTACAAGGAGAAGATGTGGTCAGCCTCTCACTCCGGCAGGTTTGAGCACCCCGATACTTGTTTTACAGCAGGCTGAGTAGTCCTGGCAAGTAGTCTGGTTGTTTAGGTGTGATGAAAAAATCTCTTCACCACCTGGGATTGAACACCGACCACCCATCCAGTAACTCAGTTCTGTACCTACTATTCTTTTAATCATAAATCGAAAAATTCAAACAAATCTCGTTTCTTACTCTACCCTTTATCCCTATTAAACTGTTACGGGTAGCATAGTGACAACCACAATGTGATCTAAGATCTTTCAATCACATTACTTCCGCTACTCCACACCAAGGCGGGATAAAGATCCTTTTGATGAGGATACGTTCATCATTCGAGTCCAAACTTCACTAACAAGATTTGTAACGCAACCCGTAACACACAGAAGTGAGGCGGATTCGGTATCTGCCCAAAATGGAATTGCAGATATGGATGTTTAACTGATGAGGTGTGAGTTAAAGAAACGCATTGACCATTTTAAAGAAGATTTTTTAAGTTACACAAGCACATGATTGAATATGAAATAGATGAAATATACAGGTATTGACAAAAAGCACGTGATCATGACACCTCATCATTCTAAAACTTCAAATGAATAAATATATATAATACATATTAATAGAAAGGGCTAGTAAATATTATATTTAAAATTTGACCAAAACATCGTTGTTCTGATGTAACTAAATATTGCATATTTAATTCATTTACTTTTCATTGAAAGAGTAAAAAACTACCACTGAAACATTCAACGAACAGCAGTTACCTTGCAAGTGTAATTCTCCTTGGGTTCAAATAGTTGACGCTCTGGCTAGGTTAGATCACGAGAGTTTAAGGAGATTAGAAGAGTCTTAAGCCCGCTTTACTCGGTTCATTTTACCAACACTTTGCGTCCAATTGCTGTACAAGAAATGGATGTAAAGTGGATGACGTCATCTCTATATACAGAAAATGGACGTTCCGAAACAATCATTTTACACGGTATGGGACGAGAGATGGGTGTTGTTAGTATGAGTTACCCCTCAATGCCACAGTGAGCACAACGAAGAACTAACCTTAACTGTTCTACCAGTTCTCTGAACATGTAAAAATAATTCATTGATAAACAAATGGTTTATTTAATACAGTGTTTTGTTCGGTGTGATTTATTTCTTACGTTCAACCAACCAGAAAACTCCACAACACAAAAAAAAACACAACTACGCACGCTATTTTTAACCACGCAACTGAATCCAGATTACACAGACGCTGCTTCTAGGATGGAGAGATGACGCTGGGAGTTCGCTAGTCAATTTGTAAGGGTCGTGCTGAAAAATAGAGCATGCTTGAAAATTTCCGAACACTCTGCATCAAGTCTGATGTGTGTAAACAGTGCATAAAATGGACATAGTAAAGCGGACTTTAGCATTGGTATCAGTGCGATGTCATTAGACTATCGAGAACAGTTGTGCGCGGTATTAATACTCATTGTATTTGCTCAAGGAGATACGAGTCTCCCTCCCATCGACAGCACGTGGCAGATGGACTGGTAAACCGAGGGCGAGTTTATGCTTCCCTGTCTGTGCGCTCATATTGCCAAAGTTACTCCACTGGCTGGATCCGGGATTGGCATATCTTGTCCTATATTGCCTCTCAAATGTGAACAATACCTGTGTTTCTATTACTAATTTCGACACATCAGTGTTCGTAAAGTGTTTGTGAATGATGCTTCAATGCATTTATATCACAGCTTCTTACCGTAATTTATTAGCAAGTAGCGCGTTAGAGCTAGTCATTGACCAGGCACTAGAATTCTTAACTTGGACCTCTTGTAGAGGTACATAACAAACGCAATGTTGTGTTTTCTTTTTCCCTTTGTACTCTTCATAACCGGTGTAGTTGTGAATTTGTATTTTGTTTTTTCTGTTATCTCGTTGTTAGGGTAAAATCTCACTTCATTTCTGTGGATAGTGTGTTCTCTCTTTGACTTTCGAATCATTTCACGATTCAAAATTAGAGCGAATATCCTTTTATATCACCCTGGCTCATATCACCGTAGTACGTTGTATAATTGGGTTGTAACCGAATATTTTAGTTTCAATATAATTATTTGTGACCATCACGGAAATATAATAATTTGTGTTATTATCAGATTTTTTTAAAATGACAACGCCAACGACAAGGTCGTTAGAGCCCTTATTACCGTAATGATTAGTAGATAATTTACTATTGGTTGCCGGGCTATAAGAACTATCTATTTCCAAACGAAATTTTGTAAAAATAAGTTCTTGCGTTTAGGCAATATGTTTATTAACTACACCGACGTTTCGACAGCGAACGCTCTCTTCCTAAGGGCTTAGTTGAACCTTAATAAAATACATATTGAACAACTTCATCTCTATCAAAATATATATTTATACGATGTAAGGAACAACTAAGTCCTAACGGATATAGTGTATGCTGTCAAAACGTCGTCTAGATAATAAAAATAAAGCCGAAACGCAAGAACGTATTTTTACACTTCATCATAACGGCAAATAACATCCAAATCATTATTTTTTTGTCAAGTTTTGATTCAATAACTATCTTAAATGTTCGCTTAGGATTGTTAACTCTAGAACTGTTTATTTTAAAATTACATTCGTGAAATGCATCTGTGTTTAAAGTATCACACACATAACTAATTGACAAAAATATTAGTTCGTGTAAATGTATTATTCATTAAAACATACGCAATTAAGTTGGAAGTTATTCGAAATACCTTAGGACCGCATATTTTATTCCAACAATTTTAACAGTCTGCCGCATTTACTAGGTCATTCTTAAACACAACCTAATCGATCATACTACAAATTATCATATGTATTCGACCTTCCCATTTGTACAAAATTTTGGAAATGTGTGGGTCTCTATGGTAAGAATTTTAACTGTTATGGAGGATAATATAGTGCAAAATAGCTCTAGTGTCATTACTAATCTTCATATGATGCTATAGTAAAACACTTCCGCGATAAGGTTTGACTTCCAACCACTCTCCCTTATATGTGAGCACTACTCGTTGCAATTTATTTGTGATTGAATGTTAAATACGATTGACAGTAGTTTGATCATGTCGGTTATGTTCATAACTCATTCATGTGAACACTAGATGTGTTTATGGTTGTGCTAAAGCGACTCACGAGAAGTGTCAAGTGACGAGGCAAGAGACACATGCAGTACTGGAATTATAAATCAGCCGGCGAAAATATTCTAAGTCCCGCGTTATTAGCAGTTTGGATTTGTTTGGTTTGCAACGTCACTCCCCTGCGACGGGGACAACGTTTGTTCGTCCAATCGTAGGCAAACTTGAAACTGCCTGAATATTTGGACCGCCGATTTATAATTCCAGTACTGTATCTTCGATTCATGTAGCTGAGTCAAGTACGGGTACATCAAAGGCGTTCACGTTGATGAACTTTAGTACAAACAGCGGGAAACTGAAGTATTGTAGATGAAGTTTAAACAAAAGACACATGAGCCACTAAGGAGCACAAACCTGAGAACATCTAGCATGGATATATTCAACAGGACGTATTGGTATTCTGAAGACTTCACATCGCAATATATTGAGAGTTACATACGTCACAAAGTTTGTGTTCTGACAAATTCCTCTTCCTTGCGAATACGTCTCGAAACGCTTGGTTCAATACTGTGAATCGGAAAGGTTTCGCGCAAGCATTCATCTTCAAATAATCGCAGTCTGATAGCTGAAACCATGATTATCGTCTGTTGGAATGGTCATGACGTTGCAAAACAAACGCATTGCTCGTCTGCCCACGCCACGATTCACCTATCGCTCACATGCCTTTTACTTGACTACTAGGGGCTTCCCTTTGCTGAAGATGTGTACCCGCTGGCAAGGCGGAGTGGATGGCTGGGTTGACCAAGCTTAGTAGTGGAGCGACGGCAGGATGGCTTTGCCTCGTTGTTAGCTATGCGATCTGCATGCCTAGACCATTCCATTTTGTTCTACTACTACATGTGCAACCAACCACTTATTCGTCATTCATCACCAGTAGTTGGTCTTTTCGTTCTTTTCCCACAAAAGAACGCTGCTAACCACAGTTCCATAGAAGACAGGGGTTTAAAATAACCTTGTTCATTGCTTAAATAGGATTTGAAAATTTAGACAACCGTATGCAGGCATCCTGTATATAATGACAATAAGACAGTGTAAAATACGTATGATAAAGTATGGGAAAATATCATTCCATAAACGAAAAAAAGTGATTTTGCTAATAATATTGATGAATCAAATACAATTTAACTTTATTATTACTGTATTACTAACATTAGATGAAATTAAAATAGTTAAATTTAATGAAAATAGTAATCGATAATTCTTAGTGTGCACCTCTTGTCATGTGACTTCGAAATAATAACACAAATTTCAAATTTACGTTTCAGAGAATATCGAAAGAAAATGTCTGAATACGATGACCAAAAAAAACAACGTTTTTTATCTCATCAGAAATAAACATATTGAGTCTTTCTTCCCCTCTCTTATATATTTTTGGGTCAAAAGCAACAAGAATGTGCCGAAATGCAGCTGAATCTGTTTACTGGCACTATTCTAACAATAAAAGTTACCAATTCACATTTAAAAAATTTTTTTAATTTCATCATACATTTTGCAATAAAAAGGTTAGAATGTAGCAACAATAAAAAGTTTCAAAAATGCTGGATTGAAAAGTCATGTGGTTTAAATCCAGTCAACTCCGCTAACACCATCTTTTCATTAACATTCTCCATATCTTCGATGGAATGGGGGATGGCTCTTCATGGGATGCACCCCCACTGTGTGATAGGAATAATAATGATGTCCTGGTATGTCATACAACGGAGAATATTAAAACAGACACGAATAGATTGGTTGGAAAACATGATAATAGTAAACACCTCGTAGCAAAGGACTTTGAGATATCTCGTGGACTTAGCTGAATACAATTAATGATATTGATATTTTTTAAGAGTTATGAACGAACGTGTTCAGTTATATGTGAGAATTCTTGACAAAAGAAAATCTTCTTTAGACAAAAGAAGTTCTCTTACTGTCGTTTTACTTTTAAGTTTTTGTATTGATTTGTTCCATTACAGAAATGTATAAGTCATGACGTAATGTAACAACAAACACATCCACTAAAATGACCAAGAATCAATATATTTTATAAGTAAATCGGTGGTCCTTAAGCGGGTGATACGTGTGTGAACAAGAAAACAACAAAAAACATTCCTAAAATATAGGGTTTAAACAATGCAAACTGACACTGCAATTCCAAGATAGACAACAATACTGTTCAAAACGTATAAAAAAGATTATGTTAACATTATCCGCGGAAAAATTCTGAAAAACGGTGTATCAAATGCTTTGTTCCCCTTTTCTTAGACATAAATAGTTAACACATCGCTAAAATCTTTCTTCCATCGTCTTTAAGCTTTACATGTCTTATTACAACGAAACCCACACAATTAACTGTTACCTTCCTTAAAAACGTTTATTGGAATAATTAGTTTTATGATTCATGTTACGTATGCTTAATACGTACAGAAACCCTTTGTACATAAATGTTTTGATGAAACTACAATTTTTCACACATAGATTGTGAAATGAAATATTGGAAATAAAATTTAAAGAAATAAATTTATAATAAATTATAAGTATACATAATTATTATATTTATTTATTTATTTCATATTTTGTTCACTTAGTTGCAACAAAATATTTATCTAATAATTAAGTGAAAAATTAAAAAAAAATGTATTTTCAATTATTATACTTCCATAACCCATCTATAAAACCGTTTGATGAGAATAACTGATCACAAGCATATCGTTGCTTTCCAGAAAAAATATTAGTAACTATCACATGCACGTTTATGGACGATGTGAACTAAAATATGGCACAATACTTTAAGTGCAATTACGTGTTACGTACTACGGCGACATGAATCTACGGAAAACATGAAATATGTTGCTTAATAGCGAAATATATCAAAATATTTTGTACTGATTTGCAATTGAAATCACTGAGCACATAAACTATATTTTCTTTATCGCTAGTACATGGAACAGTTTACAATGATAGATTGTAAAAATTGTATATTGCTCAGAGGGGATAAAGCATTAACAATTAAAACTTAAAAATGACCGTAACGTAGAAATCCATACTGTCAAACTATTATTTTTATTAAACGGTATATCCACTATTTCTAATAAATGGATAATGAAAAGTTAGAATATAGGATGAAAGAAAAATTNCTAATAAATGGATAATGAAAAGTTAGAATATAGGATGAAAGAAAAATTCGCTTTTGTTTACCAACATATACACACACAAAAATACACCACAGGAAAAGTAAACCTACTATGACGCTAGACTACATAGTTTCAGGACATACCGGAAAATAATTAGTGATACCGATTATCATTAGGTAAAGAGCTACTCACTTTTTCAATTTTATTTTATATTATAAGGAACATCTAATCATAGTATCCAAGTATTTGTCATTTCATAATTCATTTTTAGTAACTTATGAATAATGAATAAAGAAAATTGGATACAAAGACAACTTCTTTATAACATACCGTATATGCCACCTACGTCAAACCTCGACATACAATAAGAAGCTTATTTTGCTTATCTTTCATAACGGTTATAATATTACTTTCATCAAAATTTTGTAAACATGCAATTTCATTAACGTAAAATACATTTATTTTGGGTGATTTTTTAATCTCGCGTTTCATATTATATATTGATATAATACATCATTATTGAAAAATTTCTGGAATAATAAATTATTATTATTATTATATATTCGTCAGGCATCAAGATGGGGAGACTGCACTATACAGAAGTTTCACCGCCGTTTCCCCATGCTCCGTCAGTGGTTTAAAGCAGGGGTCTTGAAACTTTTTAAGTTCGGAGCCATACAGAAAAGAAAGTTGGTCTAACTACATTTATTACCAAGTAACTACCACTTGGTCCTTAATAGATTAATAGAAATGCATTTAAAACATTAAGAGATAGGCACATCTGAGTATTTCGATTTTCATGTAAAGTAAATCGAAATAAAGAAACATTTTAAGAGAAAATATATTTATGTACATAGCACTAGGAAGTCAATAAAGGCTTGAAAAAAATTGTCAAAATATTTTAACGCGTTGTTGTTCATCAGATAGTGCGTCCAGTCGCAGACCGATCAAAACTCCTTTGCTCACTCGCAGGTCGTAGTTTGGAGACCCCTGGTTCAAAGTAACTATGGGAAAATAGAGTTCTAAAAGGGATATCCGTGTCGATGACTGACGTGAGTGAATACAAAGACGGATAGATGACTATGAGGAGAAATGAAATGAAAGGTAGTGGAAACGGGGTAAAGATAGAAAATTTTAAGCAGATCCACACTGTTCAAAGTAAATTCCACTAAGGTAATCAGGGTTCAAAACACACAAAGTATGGGAGAGGTCAAAAGATTGCCCCAAATATGTCAAAACAGAAAATCAATAGAATTCTATTCTGTGTCGTTGACATTTACTCCTAAACTTTACTCACATATTTCACAAAGAAACAACCCCACGTAGACGGCTTATCAGAAGAAGACCGGCTTTCCAGCAAAATCAGATGCAATAAGCCTATCATAGAGTTTTAGGAAAGTACAGAAAGTTACATCATTCAAGAAGTATGTGACGAATTACATTTACGAAAATCAGAAACAAAACCCGAAGGAATTGTGTTTGATTTCAAGCAAAGAGTATACACTAGGAGAGATCCTATCGTGAAAGGTGACGCGTGGCGGTTGAGAATAAAGAAATAAGTTAAATACCTCGGTGTTATATTAGTTGAAGATTTGACTTATAGGAACCATATTGAATATGTTGGGAAAAAGATAAAAAATTATTATGGATTGATGGTGGTAGGGTACTCCAAGAATAATTTAGAGGAATGTCACTTGCTCCAATTGTATCGAGGGGTTATGGTCCCTATCTTCACGCACTGCTTCCACATGGGTAGTGAAGTCTAAGTAAAGGTACAATGAACGGAAGCTAAGCAGTTTTCAAAGACAGTGTTTATTTATTGGAGTGGAATGTAGAGAAGTGTTTCTACATTGGCAATGCTTGTATTGCTTGGGTTATACCATATAGACCTAGAATTAGAGAAACATAGAGTGAGACAAGGGGCGGAAATACAGATGATGTATATATTGAGTGATTCAGAATTCCTATTACACAGTTATAGGTGTTGTAGAGGGGACTCAGAATAGCAATATTCGGTAATAAACTCATGTCCGGAAATGCGCCGTTTTGAAGATAAACGACTCTGAAATAATACGCTGCACTTGCATCAACCAACTCGTACCTGCGTAAACTACAACATACACTCGAAGTGGCGACCATGAGTTTCGTTGCACAAAGTGTACCTGCTATAGCGGAGCTACATATTAATTATACCCCAAATACATGTGCATTGGGCATAAGAAAGCTATTTATAAAAATTATAAACATTTTTTAATAAACAATTATCAACAATAAAGCGTTCTAGAACATTCAGTAACAAAAGAGTGTAATTACTACATTGCTACAATAGGCGAGAATAATATTAGTGTGACAGATGATAAATAGCTCTAATACAACCAATCAAGTGCTTTAGAATAGATAGACAAAAGACAGTCTGAAGCATGAAGAACTTCTTCACTTCTTGCTAGCTATTCGCGCCGACAGGTACAGCAAGTTTGAGCTCCGGTCTCGTGAAGGTCTCACGACCGTATCTTGACGTAAAACTGTCAAACAGAGAATTTTAGTGTGAGCTCAATGCAATACTGCATTGCAACCTAACTAATTAGTCAAAATGAACTTAAAGTCAAATAATTGCTGAAAGTAACGCATAGAATTATAGTGAACAAATTCTGCGGCATAATATTCCAAAAACAACGAAATCAGATAGAACTACAAACAGTACATTTCAAGATATTGTGTGGATAATGAGAAAATTAGTGCGTGAACCTCTGATCAACATGGAACGCTGTAGTCAGATTAAAAAAATAAACTAATAGTGAGTCAAAATCGACAAGAGTCGAAATAATTGCTGTAAGATTGTTTGAGTCAGTTGATCTCCTATTCAATTTTAACCATTTTCTAATAATTCGATTTCAATGACTGATAACATCATTATTGATTTATTAATACAAGATTGCCTTTTATCACATTGACATTTGTCGATTGACAGTTAAATCTAATGTTTTTATTTGTATGTCAAATTTGTATTTTGTGTAATATGTTACTAAACGTCATTCACTTCCATCAAAGTAATAACACTAATACTGTTGATTTCAAATTGATTCAAATCATTTTTATTCAATTAATTTAATAAATGTTAGTTAACATTAGTGATTTATATTTTGATATCGTAGTTGTTTACATAGCCAGTAAAAATATTAACTCAAATTCAAATCCTTCTGATAATAATAATTTTATGGAGTCATAATTAACGTACNATTTTGATATCGTAGTTGTTTACATAGCCAGTAAAAATATTAACTCAAATTCAAATCCTTCTGATAATAATTAACGTACCATACAGGTATTTTATAATTAGCAACAATTTCATCAACCTAAACGATCACGATAATCAAATCTGCAAACAATGTTCACATACACACTGTCCAAAAGTCGTGGAGTGTCCTGAATGGCCTCCGTTGCAGTCTTTACACAGGCAAGGAGATCGTCCTGTGACTTCACAGGGGTCTCATAAACAATACTCTTCATGTAACCCCACAGGAGAAAGTCCAGAGGTGTTAAATCGGGCGACCGTGATGGCCCACGAATCGGTCCACCGCGACCTGTCCACCTGTCCCCGAATGTTTGGTGAAGGTACTGACGGACGTCGCGTGAAAAGTGAGCTGGCGCGCCAACATGCTGGAACCACATCGTCCGACAGATATGCAATGGTACATCCTCGAAGTGCTGCACCAGTACCATTTTTTCAGGATGACCAAGTAGCTGCGACCCGTTAGACGGGGAGGTAGACTATACGGGCCAATCAGATGACCAAGGATAATACCAGCCCACACATTAATACCGAAACGATGTTATGTCGATGGAGATGTGTGGCATGAGAATTTTCGTCATCCCAAATGTGGATGTTACGACGGTAGAGCAGAACTTCGTTTGTCAAATGCGATTCATCTGTGAAGAGAATGATCGGAGGAAAGTCTGGAACGTTGACATAACGGTGTAGGAACCACTCGCAGTAATCGGCACGTGGATCAAAATCAGCTGGACCCAATACCTGCCTGCTCTGGAGGTGGTATGGGTGAAGTTACTGTTCATGGAGAACTCGCCAGACGCTGCTCTGGGATACATCCATGGCACCTGCGATGTTGCGAGTACTCGTAGACGAGTTCTGGTCGATCAGTTGGAGGACTTCCTCTTCCATGTCATCAGTGCAGCGCGTCCGGACACGACCACAATCGGGTCTATTAGCGTTGAAGGTGCCGGNTTGCAAAAATGGCATGAGATGGACGGACACGACCCGGAAATCGTTCGTGATACAGGTGTTGTGCTAATCGACCATTTCGTTCACTTTCACCGTACATGAGCAACATGTCTGTGTACTCCGAAAACGTGTACTACATTTTGTAATGCACTGTCTTTCTCGATCGCTCAGTGGCAACTGATTGATAATCGCTAAGCAAAAATTCATTGGATTGTTATCTCATGACACGTGACATGACGGCACATAAAACATCACGTGACACGAGATATTACGTCGATGTGTCCTCAGTCAAAGTATACTGTCTTCCATCGGTCCAAGTCGTGTAACTTCCATACGGCGCATTTCCGGACATGGATTTATTCCCAAATATTGCTATTCTGAGTCCCCTCTACAACACCTATAACTGTGTTATAGGAATTCTG
>NNCF01134179.1:515727-530335 GCA_002313205.1 Laupala kohalensis | reverse complement strand
CTAAGGCAGAGGCGGATTCAAAAATTTCAGCAAAAGTTCCTAGATAAGATAAAAAGTTAGCTGCGAGTTATAATACTAATAGAATGTCAATATGTTTGTAATTTTAAGCAAAAAATTACATGTACAAGTTATTATCGAACTATAGATTATTCTGAGTACAGTGTTTAAAAATCGTAAGAATTGAAATAACACTAAATTCATGATTTATTGTTACAATAAACACGCCCCTAGACAAAGCCTAGAGAACCTGTATGATAAATCCGCCTCTACCAGAAGGAAAAACTGAGAAAAACCCGGGCCAGGATGGGGCTACAGAATTAATGTACACAACCGTGGCAAAGGAGAAAACGGAAAAGGGCAGATTAACATACAGGTTCATACTACAAGTATTATTTAATTATAAGAATCGGAAATGGTTTAAACCAACACATTTGGTATGCGAAGTTTTATCAGGTCATGGCGACGTCAACGATTAGTGGCACCGACGTAACATGAGGGATGACGGAGAATATGCTACTGTCGGAAGGGAGAAGAGAATGTAGACCACGAGCTAAACGATTGCGAATTAACTGATGAAGAACGAGGTGCGTACTTCAGAACACTCTGTCGACATGGTCTTCTTTGTACAGCGCATTGGGAGGATTATATTGGAAAGGGAGAGGTTTACATGGAATTCCAAGACTACATAGAACAAACACAATACGGAAAATAATTAAAGACGGAAAGAAGACAATATCTCCACGCAGTTAGGAATGGATACATCGCACGAATGCCCGTTGAGTGTGGAAAGCCAGACATGTTAAGTGACATTTAGTGGCTCGAGCAAAGCAAGTAACGTAGAAGATGAGAGAAAATGGTTATTGTAAAGAAATGTACAAGACAGTTGGGAATAGAAGGGAAGGAAATTGGGAAGAAGTCTGAAATAAATAGAAACAGACTCGTAGATTCTCTAAAATAGCGTGAACCTCACCACCGTGTAACAAATTAATTATGTTATGTTGAATGAAAATAGTTGAGAGAAAATTGGTCCCGTCTCCCAATTTCATTCAACATAACATAATTAAGAGAAACAGGATGTAGTGATAATAAGAATAGTAGTTTCTATGTAAATATATTATTTAAATTCATGTATTAGTTATGTAAAGATTAATTTTGTAAAGAGAAAGCAATCCCAGGCAATGGTCTTACGGCCGGTAAACTGGGAAAAATCAAATCAAATGAATAAAATAAATGAATAATCATACAAGATATACTTGTGTATGAGAAGTAAAATAAAATAATAATAATAATAATAATAATAATAATATAGAGGTGGGTTGTGACACCCCACACTACCTTCAAAGAGTGAAGACTGAAAAAAGGGAAAATAAAAACAGATGTTTGAGGTGGTAATATATCGGTAATTTAATGTAAGGTGGTGATATAAATAAAGAATGGTGGCATTAGACAGTTTAACAGTAATAGATTGGTTTTGAAACCGGCTGTATGTGAGTGGTCAAACCACCATAACATGGTTACCCTATTTATTACACTACCTGTAAGGATTTTATGTTGTTAATTTGCAGTCATGTACATTCTATTGTTTCTTTGTGAAATATAAAATAATTTGGTTTTCGATGGGCAAAATATCGCTCATTTTTATAGGTGTGTGTGAGAATTTATGCAACACAAGACAGGTGTAATAATTTATATACACACACCGATCCAAAGTAGAAATTATGAGAGAAATAGTAACATTTGCTTCCGATGGAATGACAAAATCCACTTAATTTCGCGCATAAATTGGATAATTGAACTTGCAGTATTGCCTAGAAGCTTGACAACAGTGTTACTACATATGACAGGAGTTTGAATCGGTTTCACTGAATTTATTTCATCCATCCCATATCATGTAGCTGCATGGAATATAAAAAAGGAACAATAAAGTAAACAAAACGCTGAACTAAAATAATTTAAGTCATCAGTCTTATATAATATATGATGTGTAATTTATGAACATTAAATACTTACACATTAACTTGCTGAGTTAATCTGCAGCTATGCTCGCGAGAATTCATTAATATGTCCCCAGTTTTATTCTTTCTCATGGTGACGATAACATTCTTCACAGCGACACTGAAAAATCTGAACTCGTCCTATCCTTCCCTGAGGAGTAAAAGGCTGATCGTGGATTCAAGAAGTATCAGAAATGTTACTAATAATCTCAGCGATTATTTTCAATTATTTTTACATGTCTATCCATTCCCATCCTTTACCAACGGGGAATCTTATCTAGGAGTATCTTATTTCCCATGATGTCTGAATATAACCTTATGCGAATACACGACGTTACAACCAACTCATCAATACTGAAAACTGTGAACTCGTCACTTATATCTATTATTTCCGACAATTTGTATGCA
Organism: Laupala kohalensis; assembly: GCA_002313205.1. NCBI lineage: Eukaryota > Metazoa > Arthropoda > Insecta > Orthoptera > Trigonidiidae > Laupala > Laupala kohalensis. The sequence goes on along the minus strand of NNCF01134179.1, from coordinate 527,933 downwards.
GCACTACCCTTGAGGTGAAACGGGTGTATAAGGGTTGATATTGATATTTAGGGTCTTCGAAAATGTCATAAATAATCTAAAAGACTTCGAAAATTATATCAACAGTAATATATGTCATTTTCGATTATTTTTAAATTTGATCTCTTAACCAAACGAAGTAAATTTCGTTTTTAATACTTTTAATCTGCCGCTCGTTCCCACCCCCATCACAAAGATGCTAGGGGTTCAGAATCTTCAATTTGGTCTAATTGTGAATTAATGAATTATTAGGGGGCATCCTTATCCACAACAGCGGCACCGATAACTATGGTTTGAAATATGTCAGTGAATTTTTAAAAATTATATTTACATGTCTCCCTCTTCTCAGCCACTTCAAATGGGCAATAGGGATGTCTCACCCTCACAATGCTCTTTGTAAAATAGTCAGTCATATGTGTATTAAGTTTGATTGAAATTGTTTGAGACAATCAAGAGTTATTGTGGGATAGGTAGGATACATATATAAAACATTTTAACACCCTTTTCACCCTCCTAGAGGTAGAGTTTCATAAAATTATTTCTTAGTGGACGACTACATTCTACAAGGAATTTAATTGCCAAATTTCAAGTTTATAGGCTTTGCTGTATCTGAGATTTTGTGATTAATCAGTCAGTCAATCGTATTTCGCTTTCTTTTTACATATAGATTATTTAAATGCATACAGTTACCATCCGACGGGTGTTTACATAAACTGTGTAATTTCAGAAATTTCTTACCTAACATATTTTCTCGGAACTTATTTTAAAAAGTATTACACTTAAATCCAAAAAATCTATTGTTATTTGTGATGATTTCAACATATTTCCTGAGTAATTCCGATTACACAAATGCACCCATAAATCGATTCAAGAATCTTATTGACTCCTTCAACATTGTAACTAAGATAAACGACCACACTCGCCTCTCCAGTTCACCTCAAACATTGCTAGATCAGATTATTGTCAACAATGCATTCCCGTATTTTTCTGAAGTGCTCTGTGCCGGATACAGCGATCACCTTGCGCAAGTGTTGACCATTAAAGATAAACTGAAAAGACATAAAATCATTTACAAGTATTCTAGACAGTTTAACGAAACAAATTTAGCCAACTTACAAATTGTTTGCGTAAGGAAACTTGGAAAGATGTATACAATTGCCAAAATATCAACGACAAATTTAATGAATTTATTTCAACATTCCTAAAACATTACAACTAGCTCTCAAATAAAATATGGCGTTTATGTTATATTTCAAAAATCTATAGGTAACCACCCAAATTCAATGATTAATTCCGTAAATATAAGACTATTCTACGGAAAGTAGTCAATGCAGCTAAAGTTATGGAAAATGACAGGCAGATAGTAACATCGAACAACTGGATCAAAACTATGTGGAATATTGTTAAAAATTACATGTCACCAGCAAAACATAAAGAAAATATTTCCCAGCTGAAGGATGGCACAATCGTATCAAATCCACTTGTCATCGCAAATTTCTTAAATTCTTATTTCTAAGAAGTAATAACTATCTCAAAGCCAATGTCCACCGAATGTATCCACCCACGTGCTAAAGTTNTATAAGAGACAGAGCTTGAGAAGCGGCAGTTCATTTTGTTTTTAAATTTCAACATGCATAAATGATATACCCGAATTTATTGTTAAATTTTCGTCCCACGTTATATTAAATCGACTCATAAACATATTTAGTAGTTCTTTATCGGAAGGGGTGTTTCCTAACGTATTTAAGAGAGCTAAAGTGAAACCTTTATACAAGGAAGGAAACAAACACAATGTTGGTAATTATCGACCAATTTCTCTACTGCCCACTTTCCCAAATACCCTTGAAAAATTCTTCAATAAGAGTCTTCTAGATTTTCAATCAATAAATAACATTCTCTCTGACAATCAACACAGATTTCGGAAATCCTTTTCCACCACCAGTGCCATATTTTCTTTCTTAAATGATGTTATCGCTTCTCTTGACAATGGAGAAAATCCTCAGGGTTTTTTTCTTTATTTATCTAAAGCATTCGATGTCATTCATCACAAAATTCTCATTACAAAATTACAATCATTTGGCATTCGTGGACTTGCGCATCAGTGGCTGACTTCCTATTTAAAAGATACGATATCAACAGGTCGAAATATTAAAATACTTGAGCGTTGTCTTTCAGAAACAATACCACTTACTTGCGGAGTACCCCAAGGTTCAATTCTCAGTCCTATTCTCTTTTTATTGTATGTGAACGACATGTCATCATGCAAATCAGATTGTAAAATTGTTCTTTTTTCTGATGACATTAATTTACTATGTAAACACGCCAACGTTCAAAAAGTTTTGACTAACCTTTCGGCTCGGTTCCATGCAAATCGTCTCATTGTAAACACTGACAAAACAGTATCTATGTCATTTCACAATAGTGTTACAAAACTTTTTACCCCAGGTTTCTCTTTCATTAAACGGAACACAATTAAAAACTGTTACTTATACAAAGTTTTTAGGTCTTCATATTTAAGACAATCTCAAATGGAATTGTCACGTTGACAATATTAATTCCAAATTAAGTAAATTGTGTTACGCATTACGAATCTTAGTTAACGCAGTTAGTCCACGTATTTCCCGTTGCGTATATTTTGCAAATGTTTACTCCCATTTACCTGTCTCTTATACACATCTATTTACGATACAGCCTCATCTTGTGGGGCAATTCCGGGCAGAGCGTGCAAACTTTCAAAATTCAAAAGAGGATTGTTCGGATGAATTGTAAATCCCACCCTCGAATCACATGTAAACATTTATTCAAGGAATTAAATAATTTAACACTTCCCTGCATTTATATTTCTGAAACTGTCGTGTTTCTCAAGACCGAATTACTGAAGCACCACCCTTGTTTCATACATACAGTTTTGTTCATGAACACAACACTCGCAATAGGAATAATATTCATCGTCCGAGTGTCAACCGCGCTTTGCCAAAATGAACCGTATCATTCGGGAATCGTTCTGTATTATTCCCTGCCCAAAAATATAAAAGATATTATTAAATTAAATCTCGTCAAATTCGCGGTTAGAAGCTACCTTCTGCACCAGCGCTTCGACACGGTAAAATAATTTATTGATTTTATTAAAAATTAAATCCGTCTTGTACTTTATCATGCCATTTCTGTAGTACTTTCAAAATATCTGACAACAATTTCAAAACTATTTTCCTGCATGTTAGTATTATGTCCTAATATTCATATAAATTTTGTTGTATATGTACTCAACCCTTTTCACGGTTGTGTACGTCAATTCTGTAGCCCCATCCTGGCCCGGGTTTTTCTCAGGTTTTTCTTCGAGTAGAGACAAATTTTTTATAAAGGTTCGCTAGACTCTTGCGTAGAGACGCCATCAATTAATATAATTATTAGCGAATTTAGTGTTATTTAATAGTTTCGAATTATCAACAATACTTTCCGAATGGTTTGTAGCTTGATAATAATACATTCTTGTGAAATGACTTTAGTATATTTTATTAAATACAATATTCGTTGGTACTTCTTAATACCATAACACGTGTCGAACAATTTTATATACTTAGGAGTATGTTGATATGTTAAATCCGCCCCTGCCTTAGGGTCCTTGATCGGAATTGATGGGATGATCCCTTGCTTGCTTCCGGAGAGTAAATTAGTTTATTATTCTCTACGCGGTCATATGCAGTTTGTAACTGGGTTTTTGACAATAAAGTTTATTTATTTATCACTAACTGGTTTAGGCAATATTAGTGAATGTGATTTCATCGACACTTGTCTTCAACATCATTTTATATCTTTGTTTTCACACATTTAAAAAATAAAAGTTAGCCTACGTTCATCATGGACACCTAAACTATCTCCTTGCCAATTTAATCATGATCGATGCAGTGGGTTTGTCGTGATCATGTAGCAAACAGACAGACAAACGTTTGCTTTACACATTTATATATTAATATGGATTTTTTTTTCTGAGCAATGTTTAAGCATTTAAATAAAGGAATTTAAACTGTATTTTCTAAATATGATTTCATTTGTGAAGGAATACTGCAATGCAAATTCAGACTGTAATAACAATTCAGACAGGGTTGTCCGAATTGATAAAGCAAAAATAGGCAGATATGATTAGTTCCGCAACTTTACGATGTTAATTTTTAATTCAGGATTAATTTTTCGTCAGAACGCACGTGTTCCAGTTGATTAAATTTGTATTGTTTTTCCTCCAATGACTTTGAAAGAGAAAATTTAATAAGGAAATTAAAAAAATAATTTCTTCTTAGAATGGTATTACTACTGTTTGACCTTTGAACTGAGTAGGTGACTTGCGCAACCGAGAAGGTTACGAACGTGAAAATTTTCATCGCTTTCTTCTTGAATTCGCAACTTCTAAATACCAGACTCTGTGCTGTCAATAATAAATTGCTTCTCCTACTTCTTCTTTGCTCGACTTTGACCATAAAGGACCATTTGAAGTAACCCGATGCTTAATTTCTTCTTTTTTTTCCAGTTTCTTGTTTTCTATCTCATTCGTCGCCTTCCAGTAGTTGTACATTCTTTCACTGTGGTTTCTTCTCATTTTTTATCTTTCTCCTGGAAACCCCCGACCCTCCGAAACATTCTCGTGAAAAAGATTCCGACTCGTATCATGCCATCAGATAATCTTAATTCTTTTATATCATTTCTAACACCTTGGGTCCACTGGTGTCCGTTTCTGCTTTTACAGGAATGATGAAAAATTCTTATAGTCTACTATTACGCATTTTCAAAAGCAATAGTATTTTAAAAACTATTTTGATACGGACCAAACTTTTTTATAACTTATATAATATTGAAACGGAAAAGCATATCGAGTTGATATAATTGATTATGAGCGAGATTTATCATACCACCAACGCGTGGATAGAAATAAAAATTAACATGTCCATTTTCCTTTAGCTATAAATATTCGGAAATAAACGAGACGAATAAAAGCAACTTGAAATACACATCATAAAATACTTCCTTAAACTATTATCGATTCCATTACAGTTTTAATGTTGCTTGGATATTAATGCATGTCATCAAACAAGAAACAAAACTAGCTATCAATTGTGGTACTACTTACGCAACAACTTCTGCAAATCATCATCTCGTCATTAAACACATTCACATTACCTTCTCCAAATGAGGACGGCAATAGTGTTTACTGACATGAGTTACATCTCGTAGGGCATTAGTCTACTGCTACCATAATGACCTTCACAGTATCCACTGAAGTCTCTGTTTATCACTGCGTTACTGTTCGCAGTGGAACTATCTAGGGTTCGGTGCAATTCCTTCAATAAATGTATTCCGGTGATTTGAAGAGTTAATACGTGAGATGATCATGCCTTTCCCAATAAGTCATTGTATATGAAAAAGATTCATATGTTTACTAACAAAATCCTTACCTTATTGTAACTATTGTTTCAAAACTTTTCTTCTTCACTTTTAACATTGCGTACATGTGATTTATTACTGTTGAAATTCATTTTATGACGAGCTAAGAAAACAATAACTCAATATTATAATCCCATCGATGGTAAAACGAACTATTACACATACGAACTTGGACTTTTAGAGCTGTATTACTTTTGTAATGTACAGTCGCACTGAGAAGGAATTATTCACCATTCTGATAGTTTAGGGACAATTGTATTTTTTCAAATTTCTACTTTTTTACGTAATCTTGCAAACTAATTGGGTCATCTCAGTTTTTGTAGCAAAATATTCTAATTTTTTTTTTCTGGATAATTTTCTGAATATGTCGATATTTCATTATTGAAAGGACACAAACGGGTAAAAATATTTCAGGTATCGTTCACGCTTAGGTTATGACATTAACTACATCCCGTGAACTAAACCACTTGGGATATCATCTCGGAATTTATATGTGAACTTTGCTACATCAATAAAACATGGTTTATATATCTCACAAGAATTTTTTTTAAATCCATTGTCCGTAACACAATAATGTATCTCGTTATACATTAGTGCAATTCTTGACATATTTCTATATTAGACGTCTCCAAAATGCAGAATTAAATAAGAGATCCTACCCAACAGCTCTCTTTCCCAATTGCCTGACCCAAGTCATCGTTAAGGTGAAGAATAGACCTCATTATCATGGCCCGAACCGCACCATAAGACATGAAATACAGATAAAATAAAACAAGGTCAAACTCACCGTTTCCAGACACCAATGCAGACATGGAACCTGCAAGAAGAAAAGCAAACACTATAACGACAGAAACGCGTCAACGTGACAACAATATTCATCAAGTGAAGGGTAGAAAAGCCCTAAAGTTCGTTACCATAAGCTTTAATGAAGGAAGTTAAGTCCACGAAGAGACAAGGACATGAAGAGGGAGGGATGGGGGTGGAGTGCCGCATAGGTAGTGTTTACGCTGCATAATGAGTAATCTCGTCAGCACAAACCGACGCAAGCACTTCCATTCTGAGGCACGTTCTAAACCGCTCGCTCTACGCAAAGTTATGAGTGAAACAACGCGGAAAGACGTGGCGAGCGGAAGCGCGTCACAGCAGCGGCGAAAGCCAACGACGTCGGCGAGGGAAAAGCTCAGGGAAGGAAGCGAGTCGGTGATACAAATCTGAGGACGTCATAAAGTGATGGCGGAACTGTTGGAAAGATGACAGGGAGTGACCAAAAAGAATCGTTGAAAACAGAACAAATGAGGTGACCTAGTAGCGATCTGTAACACGGTCGGATTGGGTAGGAAAACAATGTTTTCATCGCGGAACATGAACAGATACATAAAATTATTTAGAAATCACTCTCATTTGGGATACATAATTTAGCATTACAGTTTATCATTTATGTTCAATTTATTATATAAATTACAGAGTGTACTATTCTGAATATTTTAATAAAAATGCATTTCGTGGCAGAGGTTTCAACAGACAAATGTATTATTACATTCACTTGTTTTTGTGTAATATTTAATTGCCACGTAAAAATGCAATAACAAAGAATCAATAAAATTCTATTCTGTGTCATCAACATTTTTCACAAATAAGGAGATAGATTGTTAGGAAGTTACAGAAAGTTTCAGCTCACGAGATAAAACTTGTGTTTTAGTATTAGAAATAATAAAAAACGTTAGGCGTTGTGACATCCCACTTGAACTCCAAAGGATTAATGCTGCAAATAGATTGAATAACAACATATGTTTGAGGCGTTGATAGAAAGATAATTAAAGGGAGAATTGTGGGGTGAATTAGAGAGTGAAACAATAGTAGAGAGGGGCATTTAAGACTACGATTAAAGAACGGGCAATTCATAAGCAAAAGGGGGGGGGGGCGGGAGAGATTGTGTAAACCAATAATTTGTGAAACAACCTTCCGCATTTCACACCCGTTGAGAAATATTTGGCGTAATTCGTAAGTTTCAGAAACTCTGTTATGGTTGCTAATCTGTTTCCGCCGCCCTTCCATACAGACTTAAGATGTTTTTACTTTACTCCCTATTAGATAAAAACCTTACCTCCTCTTCTCAAAAGCCTTAATACGCTATTGAGTCACGCATCTTTGTTTGAATCGTTTGAACCAAATGACAAGAATCGTAGTAGAAACTGCACATCGATGTAAGAACAAGCGACTGATTTCAATTTAAAAAAATTACACCATAATAATGAAGAGATATATAATATACAATTCGATGAATTGGTCTGATGTAGACAGATTGCATAAGGCCTTTTGCATCAATAAATGCATCAAATGACAGAATTACAAAATATTTTATTCCTTTTAAATAATTCCTTGTAAAATTTTCATCAAAATTCTCATATTTACATTGTTTTACCATCCATTCCTTTCTCTGGGAAATTTCAACGTATTTACCTGACGCAATAAAAATAAGGATCTAAATTAATGTTATTTTTCTCCGTATATTCTAGACCATAGGTATGCACATGAGGCATAATCAAACAGGGAAACTACGTAGTAATCTATTTGCTCCAGGGAAAACGTAACAACCACCATAAATCATCCGTCAACAGTACGTGTCTCAGAATAACTCGTATTTGAAGTAAAATGAACACTCGTTTTGTTTTTCTTTCTTCCGGAGTGGAACCAGTCTCTTTTGAAAATTCTGAAGACCGCGTCGTGGGGTCAATAGAGAGACACTAGAGACTTAGCGCAGCATAGCGGCGTGACATAGCGACAGGATCCCAGGCGGGAGTTATCGTTCAGTCCCCGAACGCCTGAACGAATCCCAATGGTTCGCGCACGCGCTGCGCAGCTGTTTGGATTGCGTGAATGTCACTAACCGCCTCCGCTGGCGCACTGGTGCCGTCCGTGGCAGTCGCGACCAAGGCTCTGAGGCCTTATTGACCTATTTGCAAAGAGCACACACAGCGGAGTGAGCCAGCCGCGTTCGCTAACCGTACCTCCGAACGACTGAATCACATGGGCCGTGGTTCGAAAGGTCTCGGGGTGAACACTATGCAACCGTGACAAACACAAGTTTTTACGCTCTATCACAAATACTATCGCAGATGAAAGAATTCTGAATTGTTTTTGCTTATTATAAAAATATTGATGGCTTTGTCATAAATTAAAAGATTTTTTAACTATGCAAATGTTTCGGTTGGTTAGTTAAACCATCATCAGGGCTATAAAAGACATGACAGTATCTATTACCATCGCTTGACTGCAAGAATAATAGAAAAATATTTTTCTAATGAACAAAATAATAAAATCAATATACTATAATCTATAGTTCGATAATAACTTACATGTAATTTTTTGCTTAAAATTACAAACATATTGACATTCTATTAGTATTATAACTCGCAGCTAACTTTTTATCTTATCTAGGAATTTTTGCTGAATTTTTTGAATCCGCCTCTGCCTTAGGGCCCTTGATCGGAATTGATGGGATGGTCCCTTGCTTGCTTCCGGAGAGTAAATTAGTTTTTTTTCCTCCACGTGGTCATACGCAGTTTGTACTGTTTTTTGACAATAAATTTATTTATATTTATTTACATAATTATCTACAAACTACTACAATCTACAATAATAACATAACCAGTTATTTTTATCTACGTGTAACATATGTACTATGTGACTATTATATACTACATATGTATGTATTAAACTGCTACAGCCCTGATAATGGTTGAGTAAACGAATTAAAAATCTGCTACATTGAACGTGTAGAAAAATAACATTAATTTAGATGAAAATGATGCTAATACTTTTACGTCAGGTTTTAAAGAGAAGTCTTATATTTATTACAACAAATTTAGTGTAAAATAAGCATTTGCAAACTGCGTGTGTCCACGTGGAGGACAATAAAATAATTTACTCTGCGGAAGCGAACAACGGACCAACCCATCATTTCCGATCAAGGGTCGTAAGGCAGAGGCGTATTGAAAATAAGAACTACAGTTCAATTATGAGAAGTAAAACTTTTCATTAAATCTTCCTGACGCCTTCGTCCACACATTTCTTTGTTCTTTGCTTCAGCATGGAGCGGCATCCATGTTGAACACCGCAAGGATTCACCTTTGTCACGAGATGCGGCGCGACCTGATACGGTGATGATGGAAGGGCGGAGGAGGGAGTTGTGTCGGGAATCATGGATGATGGTGCGGACGGTAGGGGTCAGTGAGGTGTCGTGATTGATGGTGGGGTCGCGATATGTAATGGGGGAGTAGGGTGAATGTGGTTGCCGCTGTGAAACGGGTGGAGACAGCGAGAAGTGAGGGCGGGAGGGGGGACGATAAAAGGCGAGGTGAACACCTAGAGGGCGTATCAGCAGCACGCCAACAAAAGAATGCCGATCGCTCTCGAGGGAGAAGAGTTCGCCCGCTGCACGTCGGCAGTCGATGCAGAACGAGAGAACCGCGTGAATATTTAACACGCGGCAGGGAGAGCTCACGTGCGCGTTAAGGCGGCCGACGGGATGCGCAGAGACAGACAAGGGATTAAGGGATGGAGGAACCAAGTGGCGCAGGGAAATCTAGTTGACAGCATTGACAGATATACGTCGAGTAGGAAACGTATGTTCAGAACAGCTTGGAATAAAATAACAAAAATAAACATAATAAAGAACAAGGGATCGATCCCGGTTTTCTTCGGGTAGGAGCGGATATTTTTATACAGACTCTCTGTACTCTTATTATTTCTAAGGACAGCGTCCATTGAAACAATACATCTCGAATTTACTGTTATCTTAATACTTTATAAACAATATTTTCCGATTCATCAGTAGTTTGTGACTTTAACGTCATCGTGTCAGCTCCTAGCACATGGTTTTAGTGAAGGACTTGGGCAGGAGTTTGGTTTTGTTTGTCAAGGGTACAAAATCGACCACAACCATATACGATATTGAACATCATGGCCAAACATTGAGGATAAACATCCTCAGAACCAATTCATGGTCTGAAAAGATTTTCCAATATTTCTCATGCGATTGCAATTCTTTAAACAATTCTTGTATAATAACAATAACATATTGCATCTGATTTGTGTTATATGGTATACGGATGTGAGATGGCCTACAGTGGGAAAATGTATCGGATGGAATCATAAGTACGGTATTCGAGATTACTGCAATATCCAGATTTGTTTTCTTATGTTCCTAGGAGAGGATGTTTTAAGCATATTTCATATCTTATTTTGGAAGATGTAGTTTTTGTTTTGGGACCAACTGGCAACAATGTTATGTCGTTAGTGTTTTACAGGTAACATATGTGTATTTGCCACACTAATTGTATTTTTTTCAAAGGTTGGAATACTAAAATATTATATATATATATATATATATATAGTGAGAGAGAGAGAAAGGTCAATTATTTACCAATAACTACCTATGATTGATCGATTACCTTCAGATAGCATTTTCTACATCAATCACTGGTTCATATGTGAACGAACGTGGAATCGCAACGCTCTCCATGGCTGAAGATACCTGAGGATGCGGGAACTCTTCTAGACACTGCTCATATATGCAAATGAAAAGTTAATAGTATGACGGGTAGAGAAATTTGGGTTAGTACCTCACGAAATTCAGCAGCTAACACGATCTGTATGTCACGGCAAATTCCACATGTTATATCAAACTGGTTTTCAAGACCCATCCCCTAAGGTTTAAGTCGACTGTAGTGAGAACTACTTTATAGACAACATGGACTCTCGTGAATTAATCTACAATCTGACCTGCATAAAAATTCGCTCATATTGTTAATATGAAAGTGTGAATAATACATAAATAATTTGGAATAGGTTTCTTGCAGTTAGGTCAGAAAAATATGTAAAAAACGTGTTTCAAGTAAATGTGTATAACGCTTTCAAGTGTTCTCATGCAAACCTTTCTAATAAATATAAATAATAATTACGTGTATTAAATATGTAGGTTATCTTAAATGTATGTATGTATGCTGTTGAATCGTTGATGATACTAGTAATTTGGTAACATAAACTGCTCATACAGAAGTAAAAAATGAGATATTAATATCATCCGAACAATTAATAAAATCTATAGCATATTGAAGAATCTGCTGAAAAACTATATGTTTTAAACAGTAATATAATAGTTCGTTTCTATGCAGCCGTCAAAGTTCTGTGGTGGCAGAAGAAAGGCACAAAGAGGTGAGACAATTTAAGAGGAAAATACAGAGGACACGAATGCTAGAGAAATTAACGACAACATGCGAGTGTCGAGTAGCTTCCCAGCACTCTTTGTTAAATAAACTAGATGAAAAGAAATTGGTACTGTTCAAAATTAGGTCACAAAAAAGCGACAAAAATGTATTTTAATGTTCATGTTTTAACTAGAGTTGGCTTAAGGGGATAAAGTTAAAAGTGAGTGCCATACAACAGACTCTGTAACGTTTCCTACGGTAGAGGGGAAACGAGAATTTCTTCCGGACTTCAGTTCGCCACCACTGAAGGTACGTTGAGTAAAACACCACTGCACTACTGATATGTAATAAATGCTTAGATGAAACAATTATTTCTCTTTTTAAAGGGCATTTGTACTTGATTAGAGTTTTTTTGTGGAGCTTTAAAGCTCGTCAACGTCAAGGTCATTAGAGCCCTTTTTATCACTGTTCAAATTGAAGATAAAAGAAATTCATGTTTTTTATTGCGTTTGATATTGAAATTGCATCTCCTGAATAAAAAACCGG
>NNCF01134179.1:495415-515620 GCA_002313205.1 Laupala kohalensis | reverse complement strand
TACATTCCACGAGATAAGTAAGAAAACAAAATCGGAGAATAGACAAATTTTTAGAATAAAAATGAGAACTTATGAGCTGGAAGTCAGATAGGAAACAAATTTTTTACAAAAATAGCACCAAAAATTCTCAATTGATTACTTCATGTAAAAAATTGATTCAATAAGTGTTACAATTCACGTAAAAAAATGGATTCCTTTTATGTTCGAAAAGATAAAACGATACAAATATATAAAATGACATTTACGTCCATTTTGAATCAAGAGTTATTAAATGATCTTAAGACGTGAGCGTTCGTTTCTTAAACGATTCCTAATTTATCTAATTTATTTAACATAATTTATGATGATTCAAAATCATTTTGTTAGTGGAATAAGTGTATGGTATATGTACTACTTGACTTCCCAAACGTAATATAGTTTTAGTATGAAAGTAAATTGTTATTCAGAAAAGAAATAAAAACAGTTTATTAGGTTTTGTAAAACAACACTAAGAAAATATTAAAGCAAAATGTAATTTAGAGAATCCATTTGAAGTGAGTGATTCTTTATTCTCGTCTTGATTTTTCAATCTGGTCCATTCAGCTACGAGATTTTCACAGTTGCGTAGTTGAAGAGGCGCCGTCTGCTTCCTGTTTCCTTTTACCCTTTTCCTCTCCCTCGTGAAGCGGAAGAGAAATCCCCATTTCCTGCTCCGCTCGCTCGATACTACCTTGTTAAACTTCCTCTCATTACCTTCAACATTTTAGCTTTTATGGTGAAAGTTTTGTACCTTACGCAAACCTATATTTCACGAGTATAATGTTTACTTTTGGAGAATGCTTTCTTCTCTTTCACGCCTTTATTTCTTTTTAATTTTCATTCCAACAAAGCGACTTCCTTTACGAGTTCTTTCTGCAGATGCAATTTCTTTCCACTGCCTCCATTCCCGTAACACTGCTGTGAGCTCTAGTTCTTGCTCGCGGAGAAATATAAAAAATGCTCCCGTGACGCGGGACCCCGAAGAAACATCCTCGCATTTAAGTGAATAGTTTCCCAGCTACATAACCCAAATTCATCTAATATTCGTCGAGATACATTTCATGATTTTAATGATAGCAAGAATTAAAAAAAAAAGAAATTGTTTAATTTGGTCGTGTCTATGGGATTAACGTGTATGTGATGAAAAAAATCATAAATTTACAGAATAATGCTATTTTAACACAATTTTTATTTTATTTTTATATGCTGAAACGAAAAACGTATAAAAGAATGTTCCTTGCTAAATTTATCAGAAACATATTATAGCAGAGAAATGTCACAAGTTTTGTACTGTCAGTGAGAATACATAACATTTTAAAACCAGATAATAGCACAACGCTGAAGATCGAGGAAAACTATTGTAAATTAAAAATATGCTCATCATATTTCATCTATTCAAGTTTAGTAAAAAGTACCAATTAACCACGCCAAAGAGTCTTCACAGCGTTCAAAGTAGTTTTAGACAAAGCTGTATCCCAAATTGAAGTTTTCGGTTTCTTCTCCGGACAAAATTTATGTGACTGTAAAGACATAAAGTCATCCACTTTAATGAAAGATCCAATAATTTTTAATAAAATAAGATTAATCAAAGAAACTAATACCTCCAGGTTTTCATCATTATTACCTTTAAAGATAACGTAAATTCTACCTTTTTTATTCTGGTTTGGATAACACCAAATTGGTATTTGTTCATGCACGCTGCGAACTATCTGTTAAGTCATGCTCACTACTGTATTGTAGTAGTTGCTCAAAGTGGCCAAGGGCGCCACTGCATAAGGGCTGGTAGCATGTAACTATTCTAATTCAGCATAGGGGCACTAGAGTGCGTTCATTCTTTAAAGCGAAAATTCAATTCAATTAGTTATGTAAAGTACATCCATATGTTAAGAAATCAACATTTAATAACTTTTATAAAAAATGGTGGGCACACAAGAGCTCTAAATTATCACAACTCTTTGGCAGAAAAACGTGTGCCCTCTGTTTGTACTTTGCGAACCCCGGATTCGCGCGGCGTGCGACGCGCCGCAGTGTGAGTGAAGACAACGTGAGGAGAACGATACAATTGTATGAGCGTCCTCTTGTCGGCCCTTGCGGCCGTCGTAGTTGTAAGGCAGCCATGATTTATATTTTGCAAATAATGACATATGGTTGACAATAATGAGTTATTAAGCAATGCATTGTGTAACGAGAATACAGTGCTGTGTTACGAGAATACAGAGCATTTCTGAATTCTAATATGGTGATTACGGAAGGTAACATTCAGGGCTTCCGGGCAACAGAGTTGTGGTGATGCGGCTGCTTCAAGAAGAAATATAGAGAACACTTCTGAACTTTAGTTTTGTAATTACGGAAGGTAACAAACAGGGCTTCCGAATATCAGAGTTGCAGTCGGGAGACTTCCAGGAGGCAAGTCTTCGAAGCAAACACTTGTCCTCTAAACACCATACTACTAATATCGAAATATGTATTTTATTGTACATGAATATCGGTCTGTTAGATTCCATATTTATGTACATATTATGTCTAGTATTATTTTACAGAATATATGTTTTTCCTGTAGCTTAGTTAGGAACCGGATTTACAACCCGAGGCATGTCGTGAACTTCGCTCACGCGTGCCACCTGTATGATTCGTGTTAGGTAAGGCGCCCTATCAGAGGTAGGAAGATATATTAAATTCCTTAAAGGCCCCACCTTAACGGATACATTTGCCTAAGTGGCTGAAGAATGTACATTTTGAGACATTTCTAATGAAGCTGATAACATTGTAAAATATATACAAAACAATTAATCAAAAAATTGGGTTTTTGTTTAGAAATGATAATTATCTGTTAAGCTTATTAATGAGGATATAAGATACTATAAAAATTCCTAACTTTATTAAAAATAGTGATATATTTTTGAGAAAATTATATATTACTTCATTAATTGGAAATAAATCAATTTAATAAATTAATGATATAGAGTCACATGATAAATAAATAACATGATAAATAAATGTGAACAATTTTGTTAAAGATGAAAACTGCCATATTATGTGCTATTTAAATCAACAAGAAGTCTTTATTTTGACTCCAAAAATTTAGTTAAATAATCTTACAAGTGCACAGCAAAACAGGACTCAACCGTTTGAGATTACGAAACAACAAAACGAAGCACTACACCATTAGCTGTTGTAGTACATGATAACACAAAAACAGCCGAGGAAGAAAAGCACGGAAATGACAAACTCGCGAGTACTTGTATCGTATTACGTTGAGCAAGAGTCACATACCGCCGCCCGCCGCCGCCGCCGCCGCCGCCGGAAGGACGAGAGAAACACATGGGTGCGGGCGACAGCCCCGCGCCGGCTTGTCACCTCTTCGCTAACATGTCGCGGCATTCGGGTCGGCCGGCCACGACAGCACTTTGCATGGCTCTTAAAAGGCTTTTTGCGGCTACCAGCGCCAGTCGCCGGCGCCGCAAACCAACGCCGCCAGAGGGTGGGGGTGGCCTCGAAGAGACCACCCCCTGGTCCGACACGCTGTGGACTTTAAGCACGCTGCCGCCCGGAGGAGATGATGGAAAAAGTTAGAACGCCTGCGTCTGAGCTGGAGATGGGTGTAGTGGCGAGAAAGGACAATGTGGTAGGGGAGGAAAAAACATGTACATTGTTAGGTTTGGCATTGTGAGAGGATTATGTTTCTGGACACGTTACTACATAGTTTTTTTGTTGTTGTTGTTGAAATCAAATTTTCTCAATTATTTTACTGGGTGAAAATTTATCGAGAAGAACCTCATTTCTAAGAGTATAATGATTTCTTGTCTAAAATGTCAAGTGTTTAGTAACATTAGTAGAAACAGTACAATATTAAAAATATTAAAGTATTGAATAGATTAAATTTTTGGATCTGTTTTAAATATTGAAGTGATGACACAAACTTTAAACACTTAGACGATAGAAAATGTCTCGTTTAAAATGAATTTTTAATAAATATTATATCAAATAAACAAAGCTATAAGTGATAAATAGGTTTATTACATGGAGAAGATGAAGGTTAAAATAAAAATATGGTTAAGGAACGAAATCTAAAAAGGAAAATGGAATATTTGTTGTAAGAAATAAGATTTACATAGTACTATAATCGAGAGAAACATTGAATGATACTTAAACATTTTTCGAGATCTCTTAAAAAGCTTTACTGTAATTTTTCGTAGTTTGGAGAAAATAAGATGTCATAAATCTGTTGCTAATAATAATTTCACACTCATCGAATACATTCTTCCAGCTAATACCTTACAAATATATCTATATCTCAAATAAATCCAATTGAATGATTTGTCTACTCTTTTTTTACTAAATAATCCTCATTATTAGAATAGTTTAATAACATTTATGCTTAGAAATACTTCATTGAATGTTGGATTAATACTAAAATTTATCAAGAAAATTAATATTCATTATATTTGAAAACAATACATGTTGAAGAATATTTTATAATTTAAACGCAATTTAAACACAGAATGTATGTAAAGCCACTTAATGGCAATATCATTAGAACATTTTAAATGTTGAGTAATAAACTATTGAAGCAGATTCATGTCCTTATGTAATTTTTTCGTTTTGTTTTTTCACCGTGTCACTTCTAGCAGCCAAAAGATTTCGGTAACGTATAAAAAAAGTCTGCACCCGAATCGCATTATTCTACATGAAGAATCTTTAATGTAACAGCTATTACTTAACATTAAAATTCCGTTAATTACCTTTCATTCCCTCAAAGAAGTTAATGAGATTGGGAGAGATGTATTTGTTCCACCATTATGCACTTGGCCAGTGGAAAATAAAAGGGCGGGATTGTGCCGTTAAGAAGCGCATTATGAAGCTGAGTTATCAAAAGGGCGGCTCGGTGGTATTAAATGTAATGGTTTTGAATGGTTCTGACCACAAAAGAGGTGAGGTTTTTTGTTGTTGTGGAGATTAAGTGTATTGTAGAGGGAATAGTGATAATGTTGTGCGTTGCGGACGTGGGAGGAGGAGGAGGAGGAGGAGGAGGAGAAGAAGAAGAAGAAGAAGTGAAGTGGTAGATGCTGGATGGGAGTCGACAGCGACCAAAACCAACTCCACCATCGCGTCAAGATAGAAGCGTCTTAAAAGAAGACGCCACCGGCGCCGAGAGGAAAAGAAAAGAAAAGAAAGAAAAAGAGTAAAAGCACATTTTCGACTTTTAACAAAAGAACCGCCCATTTTTGACACCGTTTCAAGAGCAATGAAGTGTTACCCACAAGAGTGCCACCTCACGAAATTCTCTCTATATCGGAAAAGTGTCGCTCGTTTCCAGCGATGACAATGGCGGTCTGTTGTGTCGATAAGAGACCATGCTTGGGTTATCTAGCGGCAAAAGGAGGAATTCAATTGCACCTGCACGAGATTCATCGCCTTCAATGCGCCTCAAAACAGCGACGAATCGAACGAGGAACGAACCGGTTTCAACCAGAGAGATGCGTATGTTCAACATGTGCTTTTCAACATTTTTAAAATAAAATTCGAAAGCGATGTGGTGGCTCAGGTGGTAGCGTTCTTGCTCTTCACCAAGTCACCCCGGGTTCAATTTCCGGTTAATGTCCCGGTTCATATAGCTGTGACTACTGAAAAGCGAATCCTCCTTCTTCTATCCACCTCCTCCTAGTATCTATAACTATTACTAACTACTCCTACTAACATCCTCACGTGGGCCAAGTTGTCGGTAGACCAACCTACTAACAATCGCTGCTACCACCCAACTCTTACCTCCTATCGCTCCATGCAGATAAGCTTCAATAGCACGCTACATTTCCCATTTACAGATACTACAATACAAAATACAAAAAAAGCGATGTGACTGCAATGCTATGCGATCTTAAAATACATACAGTAGATGGAGTTAGTATGGTATCCGGTATTTGATAATTCAAGATCAGGTCTGAAAAAAGATTCCGAATCCTGACGAAAGAACTGGTCTCCTCCAAATGATATGATTTTATTATTTGTATTGTCTATTATTTGAAAAAAAAATTTACTGGTTAAAACTAATTGAGTCGTCCTTGAAGGTAAAATGGTTTAGAATAACTGCGTGGCTAGAAAAAATTACTATTTAAAATATACATTGATTTCAAACACACGGAATGACATTTGATGGATTGGACAAGGGAAGGAGCAGAAATTGTAGCGTACGCTGGTGATTTTATGTTGTGTGTGGGAATAGAGCGGAAAGGGGAGACGCTCCTGAGAAAATTCATAGAAGAAACTGACACTTTCACGTAGAAAAACAAAAAGAATGGTTAGTAGGATGAGGTACAACAGGAACTACGAACGCAATTGTGAAGGTTAAGGAGTGACGGCTAACAATAGAGAAACAAATGAAATACCTAGGTATAATAATACTTGACGAAAGGTTGACTTCCACGGAACATTTTTTTTTTTTTTTTTTTCATTTCAAACAAAGTGAAGGAATGAGAGAAAATACATGAGAGATATAAGACATAATTAAGAAAGAGATGTATCAACTAGAAAGAGACAATACTATGATATGAGACACCAAAACTCACGTAGTGGCCACACGGTCGATAAATCTGGTTAATGAAAAAGAATGAANTGGAAAAGAATGAAAATGGAAAAAAAAAATGAAAGTGAAACGGTAGGGGAAGAAATGATAAGAACAGAGAAGACTTACAAAATTTTTAAAGATGAAACAAGTTTAATAAAAGATGTAATGAAACGATTACAGAGAAACATATACTGTAGGATTGACATAGAAATTAGAAGGTATGATGAGGACAACTAATGTTACAAACGAATTATGAAGGTATGTATTATGATATATATTATGTACAAGATATGTGCTATGTATTGTTATCATATGTATTGTGAAAGTGATGAAAAGTTGTGTAAGGTCGTGAGACGTAGACGCGACAGTATATATAGAAAAACAAAGTGAAGGAAATGTATTATAATCTTCTACGACTGGGAATAGACAAGTAAACAATTGTGAAAAGAGGATTGAGATACTTGTATAATGGAAATATTATTGCCAATAATAGGATATTGTGCAAGTGAATGGTGGGATACAATCAATCTAACCAACGTCATGTCCAACGCAGACTAAGTACCCTGCAACGACTACGTATGGGACAATGGAGTCGTGGTTATAGGAGCATCTCAACAAAGGATCTCCAGGACTTATGCCAATAGACTTAGAACTACACAAACTGGCGCTAAGATACAAGGTGTGAAAAGAAGAGAATATGTACTAGACGGATTGAAAATAATCAGGGAATCAAAATATTGGAGGAAACAAATAACAGACAAGCTGCTCATGTGTCGGTAAATGAGACGGGTCGTCGTAAAGGGGGGAGGGCGAGGAACATGTAATTTTATTCGTGGAGTAACATTTGCAGAAAAGAATTAAAAAAATGTTTTAGGCAAAGTGCACCCGTAATACCGTTTTCACAGAACACGGCGACTTTAATGACTATTTAACAAAAATGACACCGAAGAACAATGCTATATGTATTAGCGGAAAGGAAAAAGAAGCGGAGGACCGCGTGTTTCACGATTGTGAAGTAAACAGTTTCGAAAGAGGATTCCTGAAATGAAAAGGACAGGAAACTTAACACTGAACAATTGGGTAAATCGCATACGAGACGAGACTACATACACTATAATGGAGGAATGTGCGTGTAAGTTATGAAGTGTGTCAGAAATGTGATAAAGGAAGAAATGCATAAGAGTTGTTAGATGGAAAATAATCCGCAGAAGAAGGAATTTAACTTTAGATACTATTAACTTTAAAGTGCTGTACACACGATGAGAGATCAAAGTACCAGAGGGAGAATCTTGGTAATAAGCAAAAAGATAAGGACCAGGGATGTATGAGATGTAATATAATGAAGAAAAAAAAAGATATCAAACACATTAGACAATATACCGTAGAATGAAGCCTTTCCAATTTCTTTCTAATAAAACCGACCAAATATTTAACTGGATGTGTCCGAAGAGTCATCACTAAATGAACCAGATGGTTATTTTAAGTAAGTCAGAAAGTAATTTATCCTTCTTTGGTCTAGAGTAATGACTATTTTACAATGTTTCAGGAGTATATCAGAGATAATAAGTATTTGACAGTAGCCCTTTCTTGGGATTATACTGATTAGCATGATCTACTTTGTAGGCACAGTGAGTAATGAGAGATGAGTTTTGAGATTAGTAATACCACCGGGAAAATGGGCCTCTGTAAATACGAATCGCGGTTAATTAACCATTTTCTTTTGTTGCATGTACTCTGGAACAGAATGTATTCAAAAGAGCTCATATCAGCGAGTGGAAGGATTAAAAGGAGCCACGCTTGATTACGTATCAAACAGACAGATCCAGTGTTTATTCAACCACCATCAACTATCCAATGAAAACGCATATCTATTTGACATTTGGCAGTAAATATAAGACAGAATAAATGAACTTTTTTATTAGAGAAGTACAGGTAAATAGAGTTACGTCAACGTTTTATAAAAGAAGCTAGTTCATAAACCACATTATATGTTTAGAGAAAGTGCCGCTAAAAAAGTGCTAAGATGGCTTAAGTAAGCGTAAGGGAGTTGGACTATGGCAGATGCTGTGTCGCATATTCGTATTTAACATATAAGTTTATTTTTGAAAGAATTCAATAAAGAAGCAATAATTAAATGAATGATTCGCTTATCGGTAGAGTATATTGATAGATATATAGTATTTTTTACAGAGTTATCCCATTGAAATAAATCTCGCAAAAATAAATTTAAGGGTTAATTGAGTACAAATTAATTAAAAGATCAAAGGGAGCGTGAATTTTTATTCAAGATTTAATATCGAGCGTAATTTTTTTACAGTAAAATGAAAACGTTCAGAGTTTTCTTTTAATTAATTTTGAGTGCTGTGTGGAGGAAATATGTCCGAATAGGGCACCATGTCCAATGAGGTTAGCTAGAGTAAATTTGAAAATTGTGGGTATAGCGAAGTGGGATACAGGTCGTAACTAAACTAAATCCTACGCAACTATTCTTAACTAATTTCAAGGCCTCTAATGACCTTGCCGTTGACAAACACTAAAGCCCCACAAAAAAATATTCTTAACATTTCGTCCCTGCAATGTACACTATAATATTTTTTAAATCGGTTTATAACTAAAACATACTGAACTATTCTTTGAAACAGTTTATAAAAATTGATAATTTTTAAATTCTGTACTGAACAATGCAATACATTTTTATGTTTTTTTTAGATTCCAGCTGCCACAAAACTTCGTATTATCGCAAAAAATTTATTCAACGCCTTGATCTAAAAAAAACGATAATAGTAACACAATATAAAAATGTAAAAGGGAGATATCAATTTTCAGATCGTTTATTCCTGTAAATTTCACTAAAACACAAAATTCAATGTGTGTGCCAACTAATACGGTGCACTGTTATAACTCTAATAAAATAAAATAAACATGACAAGAAAATGTGCTTTGTAGAAATGTATGATTTTGACGAGAATTCAATTCAATTATAGATGAACAAATATGTAATAACGCAACAACTACTATTGGAAAAGCTTAGTACATGAATACATTGGATGAATATGTATATTACTCCACAGAATAATTGCAGAGTCCTGAATACAGTACGAGATCACTAATGTGACCGCAGCTATGTATTAAAACGTGGTTATCTTACCAAAACTACAAAGTGTGGTGCATTCACTCACGATTTCAGTGTTCAAAACGATGACCTCCTGCTACTCAGATTTTACAAAATAATTTTCAAATTTCGATTGAATCCTGGCCCGGGTTTTTCTCCGATTTTCTTTCGGATAGAGGCGGATTTTTTTACAAAGACTTGCTATGCTCTTGCCTAGAGGCGGCATCAATTGAAATAAATTTAATGTTATTTAATAGTTACGAATTATCAACAATACTTTCCGAATGATTTATAGTTTGATAATAATACGTACTTGTGAAATGACTTGTCTGTGTTTTATTACATACAATATTTGTTCGTATTATGTTAACACATATCGAATTATTTTTTTATCGTTAGGAGAATGTTGAAATGTTAAATCCGCCTCTGCCTTAGGGCCTTTGATCGGAATTGCTTCCGGAGACTATATTAGTTTATTATCCTCCACGTGGTCTTACGCAGTTTGTAAAATTTTTGACAATAAAGTGTATTGTTATTATTATTATTATCATTATTATAATTAATACTGCGAAATAATTGCACCATCGAAAATACCTATCATAAAGGTTCCAGAACAAAAGAATAGGTGTTAGATCTGCTACGTTAATTTTATGGTATTCCATTAACAGAAGAAAAACTATTCTTGGAAAAGAAGTTGTTTTTGAAGGATTTTGAAGCACTTTATTCATTACATTATTCTGTTTGATCAGAGTCTCACTTAGGGATACTAGTAATGTCCTAATCGGGAGATTCTAACTACTACTAACCAGTACTGCCGATAATTGAACACAGATGAATTGAGGTAGAATGATTGCCTCAGACACAGACCAATTATGATCAAATGGTCAACCCATATGAAATATTGGCAAACATACTTAAAATGTTTAATCATGTAAAAAATATTATTTACATAAAATTGAAATTACCTTATAAAAATGGACTGTCTATAATAGTCAAAGTCAAACTAACTCACAACAGGCCCCGAAGGTGCCCAAGGGGATCGCGAAGGGTGCAGCTCTTCAATTTCTTGGTCTCGCGCACTAGAAGGAAGATATGTAGCCAGCAGTTTGAACCCAGGATAGACATAGTACTAATTTTACAGCAGGCTGTGTAGGCCTGGGAGTCAGACTGGATGGTCAGGTGTGATGAAGAATCTCCACCCCACCGGGAATCGAACCCCGGCCATCCAACAAGCAAATCAGCGCTCTACTCACTGACCCACACTGACTCCGGACTGTTTATAATACTCTTTTTATTGATTGGAGATATTTGAGTTATGAAATCTAAGGATTTCTCGTTGGTAGTTGGTAGGAAAACGACAAAAATTTGACTCGCAGGAAAAACCTATACAAAAAACGAACTTTGGTAATATACTGACATATATATGCAGAATCGTATTGTAAAAGCGCATCTATATTTACTGTCGTGAAACATTCATAATCACAGGATTTTTCTTCAGGATTTTGGGTTTTAAAAAATGAATCACACTAATTTAAGCTTATTTCCATTGCACTTACTTCATTTCAATAAATATTTTAAACATGATTTTTAGTTTCATTTATCCTTTGATCTCTTTACTATTATTATTAGTTTGTAATGAAAACGTAAATTATGATTCATCAAATTCAGGTAATAAATTAATAGTGTTTGAAGACGGACTCACCAATTCCGTTGAATAACTTACTTTTGAATGATGGAAAACATCGAGAAAAGAAATATACAAGCCGAACGCATTTGAATATCGCCTGAAACTCTTAAATTTTCGAGTTGTTCAGTAAAGTGATAAAACGTGTTCCATTACTAAGACATTTACAGCTACCAGCACTTTTACAGATTCTTTCTTTATTATTACAATCCTGAAAATAATTAAAGAGAAAATATTTATGTATAACACTTTTGAATGATATTATAAAAAAAAGATATTTAAGCCAGGTGTTGCAAAATATAATTTAGAAAAATATCCTTACCATTATTATTCACAATAGTTTATCCTTTAACAATTTCATTTTACATCTTTTCATTACTATTTATTCATTTTTGTTCTTTACTTTATTTCGACGATTTTGTGACATTTAATCAGACACAATACAAACATGCAAGAAAATAGTTTTTGAAATTGTTTTAAGTTATTTTAGAAGTACTACAACAATGGCGTGATAAAGAACAAGACGGATTTAACTTTTATTAAAATCAATCAATTCTTTTACATTGTAGGAGGTAGCTTTTAACCGCGGATTTGATGAGATTCAAATCTTGTTAATATTTCATATCTTATACAATTACTTGTTTTAGTCCGTATTCTACTTTAATTTTTCTGGTCATTGTATTTCACATGATGACAATCGGAGAATAAAGCTTCAGCTTTAACAAGAAATAAATCGGCGACGTTGCGCGTCGTTTCATTCCAATAAATGATGAACAATAAAAATTGAATTTCTGCACGGTTCACATTGCAGAAACATATTTTATACTTCTCCTACTCGTGTCAGAGGGTCAGGAATCAAAAACAAAAATCATTGTCCACGCAAAACTCTATGCACGATAAATTTTTAAAAAAAATATTTTTTTGTGAGATAAATTTAACTCTACAAACCATGCACGTGAAATGCGTATGTAATTATAGGTCGTTCTAATAACAGGCGTTATGGATTCAATTTAACAGCAGAAGCAACCTGACTTTTATGCCACTGCGGTACTGAATCCTTCTCGTTCAGAATCAAAAAAAAATCTGAAATGCTTTATTTTCCTCGCTGTTACATTGTTCAGCTCCAATTAATTTTGCAAAATGTTATGGATGTCGCTACGTTATTCGAATGTTTTGTCACTATTCCAATTACGGAATAATTTAAATCATTGGCATATAAAAAATTGAGGAAATTAAATAAACAATTCTGTTATCCTTTTGTATTTCTCGAAACAAGTATTACACATTTTTCATCTCATAACCAATTATATGTTTTCCTGGAAACATAACAAGTTTTATATTTGTTAGATAATGAGTATTTTTATTAGTTAGTGAAATCTACATCAAATTCATAGGATGAAGGAGTAATGAATTATGTTATTTCATGCATAAAAAGTTTTTCGTTGATAGAAAAATTTATAGGTAAAGTTTACCAATAATTCTGCTGTAGCCATTTTAAGAAGACAACAAATTCAATGTTCACCGACATATTCATGTTCTAAACATTTTCTTTAATATGAAAATATCCCCATTCGTCTGCATTGAAGAGAAGATTTTCAATTATATATGCAATTAAACAAAAATAACAAAATGATATGTAACGTAAAATTCTGTTGAACGAATGTGTCACAAAAAAAGTCAAAATATATCGGGATTAAGACGGGTATTTTACCAACGGACAAGCGCATTACACAGGCGAAGTTATCATCATTTCAACATAATCTAGCATTATTACGAAATTTGTTGTTAAAGTGTACAAATGAGTATTAAACAAAGTGCTGTATTTTGAGTACATGCATGGAAAACTGGGTTGAAATATCTTTATACATAGATAGCCAACCAAACACAATGGTCTAGGTGCGTCGTCGTACATACGATAGATCATGTACCCAAGGAGAATGGCATACGAAAGATGTCGAACATGTTTAAGTGTTAAATTATTTATAAAATATACTTATGACATCCCAAAAAAATCAACGTATCGGAAAAAGAAGATAAACAATTCTGAACAAAGTTTCAGTGACAGTTTTGTGTACTTGTTAGTACATATACAAAATTCATAATTTTCTGATGTCTAAACAGTATACGTCTTTGTTCTGCACTAAAATTGATAAAATGAAAATATTTTGACTCCGATAAAACGAAAATGACCTGAAATAGATGACTTGAACTACAAATAATCTCGTCATTTGCGACTTAGTTGCAATATACTTCAGCAATACGTCGCACACAATTTGCATACAGCGTGTGCAAATGCTGCGACCAATGTTGGGAGTTATTTAACCGGGGAAAATGGTTGATAAGCATGAACCGGATGTCTGAAGAATAATGTAANATAGATAGATAGATAGATGTGTGGTTGCGTCAATTATTGCGTAACTATAGTTACTTAACCTTTCATTTCGAACTGTCATAAAGATCCTTCATACTGTATGAATTTATTAAACTAAGTAAGCACAATACTTCCTTTCACACTACTTTAGTTCATCATATAATTTTAGTAAATAAATAAATTCGAACTTACAATATTTTTGAACTATCAAAATGTATATTTGTGTATATCATTGATACACTACGTTTCGATTCCAGGTTGGAATCTTCGTCAGTTGTAGACAAATAGTAACAAAACTTTTTTTTTACCTTAATATTTGTTTATACCGTATGATGACTTCAATCTCAAATTGAAATGTAGTATATCTATAATACACAAAAGCCAAATATATCAATCATCCAAAAAATATAGTTATAATTTTCTTATTTGCTTATAATCCGTCTACTTTACAGCGACACAATGGGACATCGAAGTGAGTGTTCAATTATCTTCTGACTTGACTGTACTCTATGACGCCAATTGGACGTCAACGCTAGTGGTGAAAGGGAAGGGAGAAGACTGCAAGGGAGCGACGGAGAGGTCCAGAGAATGAAGAGAACGGAATCCAAGATGCGGAAAACGATGCCATCGGAGGACGCCACGACGTCGCGCCGACCGACTGAGTGGGGAACGGTAACTGCCGCTTCCATCATATTTAAGACGCGAGCTTAGCATCCTCGAGGATGTTTCCAGCTCTCCCTTCCACCTCTCTCCGTCGTCTTTCGCGATCCCTCGGGGGCTGCAGGGAAGTTCGGCAGCTACTTTACAAATAGACCAAGTTGTAAGCGATGTGAACGGGCGCGGCGGTCGGGTTATGTATGTCGGCTATGACCTTTGCTCCGAACGGGGCAACTTCCCTGCAATATAAAGGCTGTTAACAGAGGGCGCTCCCCGGGTCTCGCCTCCTCCCCCGACGTTTCCCCGGCGGCGAGGCGGCGCCGGTGTTGCCCTCTGTATATCACGATCTGCGCGCCTCGAGCCACGAAGCCGAGGGCCCCTTAGACGCGTCTGGGCCGTGCCGGCTTCAGCTGCCGGTCTCTCCCGTCCCAAAGCTATGATTGATGTTGCGTTTACAACCAAAGTCGATACCCTACCGGTAGATTGGTCGGCGAAAGGAGCGCGGGATGGGAAACGGGATGGAGTCCCGCACAGCTCTCGTTTCTCTCCGACGAGGAAGAGGCTTCTGAAGGGGTGTTATAAGGTTTCTTCTCCTTCATCATGCCGAAAATACTTCTATTTCTCTCGTTCGTTTTTATATGCCACGGAAAGGTGGAAACTTAGGCGGAATCTGTGAGCGTTGAGCTATCGCAGTGGAAGCGACGTGACTGAACTCGCCAATGCTCCGTTAGCATGGAGAGAGTTCGCGGACGGGAAGCCAGCTCCCGATACGGCAAACGTATCATTTTTCATTTAAGCTCACGGACTGACGAGTGGAGGAAAGCGAAGCGGTGAAAGTTCTAAATATTAAAACCGGTAAAAGACAAGATCAGAAGAAGAACATGAAAAACGAACGTAGGAGAAACGCCGAAGAGATTTATCCCTCCATCAGTGATTTTCTTTTAAACATCACAAAATTATTTGACGTGTGGGAACAACAAGATTAAGAAGTGAAATGCAGTTTGATATCTTGGTCTACTCAAGGAAAGAGTTTGTTTCTGGAGAAGCATATATTTAAACAGAAAATATTAAAGAGACAATAATATACGCAGCATTTCTTCTTCTTTTTAGTTAACGCCACTGTATACAAAATTGAGTATTTGAACCCTTTATTTGTATTTTGAACACTTTTTTTGTATATATAGCACATTAATAAACTTATGTTATGGAGAATCAATGAATTTTGTGTTTTAAAAATGTTATTTTTGTGAAGAACTGTCATCTTTTTATACAAGTGATATCTCCTAATAGCATTGCGAAGTTTCGATGTGATTATTTCATTGGTTAGATTATGTCAATACACAACATACTGTAAGCTATTAATGAATTTTTGGTTCAAGGATTATAATTTACTTGAGATAGTCAGTTGGTTTTTACGTTTTTAGGGAAAAGTGTTATTCAGCAATAAATACGTAGATAGTTGTGGTGTGATTGAATTCCCACCTCACTTTATTATTTAGCAGTTGTATTTCATCTCTACAAATAAATATTTGTCTGAATTATAACTTCAGTAGGGGGATGCTACATTCTTTAAAAGGTAAGAGGACATAAATCAATGTATTCAGGGTGTAGTACATATCTTCTCGTCCTTACTCTGGAGACCACTCATTTGAAAATGGATCTTAATATCCTCGGACACGTGTGAGGATGTTAATCAAATTCAATTAAATCCAAATGACTTTATGAAAAATTTTCTGTGACAAACAGACTTCTACTATAGTTTCGGACTCACAACCTCCGAGTACCTACTCCAGGAGGAACGCCTGCATCGTCTACAGCCAGTTGAAAATCGCGAATCCTATGTGGCCACTTATCTCCGTAGCGTATGTGACTCAGATTCACAAGTTGATGTTGTGCACGGACTTTGGGACTCATGGTGGGTGGCGCAGAGGGTAGAGCAACCTGCGGTTAAATCAGTAGGTCCCGGGTTCGAGACCCGGTTCATCTCAATTGTCGCGTAGATATTGACGGAGCGGAGGGTCTATGCATCCATGCATGTTCCCACGAGAGTAGCAGGACAGTGCATACTGTACCATACCCACGGAAATAAACGGCACGGCCTAATGGACTAAAGTGCAGTCCAGTGAGCTTACTCTTCGTTTCTCACGTTTATTTTTTGGAAAGACACGTTCACATAAATTGCTTATAATGATTAAGATCATAAAAAGTATTAAAGAAGTGGTTGGAAAGCAATTGCAATATACAAAGTGAACTAAAATGTATAATGGGAGTTCGATGGCCGAAAGGAAGGAAACAGAAAGCACAAAGTAACACAAGACTACAGAGAAGGGATTAAAGAATGTAAGAGAAATGGTTTAAGGTAAAAGGAGAGGTAGCTGATTCGCGACTCGTGAACTACCATTAATCATTAGATATTACGAGAAGCTTCCTTTCAACGGTAAACGCTGTCACTGACAGCACCCAGCGAATGATGTATACTTCATGGTACGATTCATGTGCTAGTACAGGAGAAAGCGGCGGTAATGGACGAATATAAGGCGACAGCTAGACACCGGTGTCAACAACGCGGCCATAGTTGTGATGAAGGGAATTGGAATTTTTTTAACTTAAATGTGTGCGGAATAAACAAATATTTCGTTAAATGAATAAAAAATGTTTTCGATACATTTTATTCAGAAAAAGTGTTTTTCGTTATGTCAATTATTGTAAACCAATTATACCGATAATGTAACAAGTAATAAATTCAGAGTTCACTGATAAAGAATGGGAACTATTTCATATGAAATGTACTAGAGATAAATAAAAATGAAAATATGCTCAATTTTGAAATAACGAAGACTACTTATTTATTAAGTATATTCATAACACATAATATGAACATTACTTCGAGTCAATAGCCCTATAAAATGCAAATAACAAGTATCAGATGAAAGTTGCATACGTTTTTTTAAAATATTTTCAATATATACAATTCTGAATATCGTCCGTCCATGCACATATCAATGTTTTCCCTAAAAAAAAGTACGTTATGAGCTGAAACTGCAATCCATTGTTGTTGTTGTTTTTTGCATTTCATGATTCCATTGCGTGGATTTCGTGGAAATAGATTGAGCCATATTCACGGTAAATACCAGGTACATTGGTGTAACTAATATATTGCAGTCAGCCTTAACACTATTCAGATTGTCGAGCCGCGAATCAAATTTGAGGAACCATTTCAATAAATTACAAATCACAAAAATCCCTTACACATAAATTTTTAAAATTTTTGTCAGATTCGACAAAAAGAACAAAAATATTTACAGTTCGATTCATGTAATACATTTATATATCCAAAAATATATAATATTAATTTTATAAGTGGAGTAAAAACCAACAATATGCCAATTAGTAATATAAACTTCGGAAAAGTGAAGTGAATTACTCTGTATTTTTAAATGTAACAGAATAAAAAATAATTAATTCAAAAACAATTAGTATATTGCATACGTGTTACAACAGCAAATCGTCACCGACAACTGAACACCATTCTTATTCAGATCTGTTATTTTGCCGTCACTATTACATATCTTCAAGCGTAGGTGCACGGAAGAAATATTTGCAACTGTTATATTTTTCTTGATCCTATTGGCCAAAATAAATGCGTTTTTTATTCTATCCATCTTGATCAAGTTTTTTACTTAAAAATACAAAAAGAAGTCTAGGTAGAAAGGGTTGGTTCCACTCAGGTGCACACAAGTTGAACACATACGTTTTCATAATAAATAATTTATTCAAATAATATATATGAAATAAATTAATTGATTATATAAAATATTTTTTCTGGAAAACAATTTAAGAAAATGGAATATTGTTACATTTCTTTGATAAAAATTGTTTTATATAAAGACGTACGAACAAACGCAGTATGAATAAAAGATACTATTCTCAATAATAACAAAATAGTAATGTTTCAGGAGTTACGAAAAAATAAATTATTCTACCCTTTTTTAATAAATGTGTAAAAAATGTATCGTAGTTTAAAACAGCTTGAACTTTCAATTCAAAATTATTATCACACGGTCTAGTCAGTCGCGATCCACACATAATATCCATAAATATCAAATCACCACAAATGTATTTGAGTTGAATACAAGTGAATTTTGAAAAGAGAAATCCTTCTGAACGGAGAGCACTGAAACGGACCGAGCAAGTCAAAGACTGAACTCAGAAATCTTCGGAATGTGTACCATATCGTCAGGAAGTGAACCAATGGTTTATAGCTGGCACCTGCCATGAGTAGGAAGTGCTGCATTACAAGGCCAGCAGTGGTCACCGCGTGCGAAGAACGAATTTTTTTTTTTTTTTTACCCTCCTACACACATGAGAAATTCATTTTTATCTCTTCTCTAAACCTCACTTGCCAGTATTATCACATTCCAACTTTTTAGGGGTTCGTATTCGTAAAGACAAAGTAAACTTTAAGGCAATCACAAAATATTCAATCACAATTTCAAAGGAAAAATTACATTCAGTGGCATAACATCTTTGGAGGATCGTATTAATCGAAAGTTCAAATGTGTCAACTAGATTGAGAGGATACGTTTTAATAGTTTAACTGTTCTAGACGTCATAGTGTTGTACATCAAATTAGCAAAAATGAGGAGTAAGTGCTCCATAATATATTCTCTGAATTTTTCAAAAGAATATATACATATTTTGTGTTGAAATATCACTTTAGAGTACGTTTTGAGTAAATATTGTATAATGACAAGAATTGTAAATAAATTTTATTTTATTTATTTGTATTAACGTCTGTTTTCTGATAATTTGAAACAAATATATCGCGTGTATAATTCAACATCAATTATTACGCAACTAAACAGTTTGTCTTTTATTCGTAATTAACGTTTAATTCGTGGCGTTCGATTGTGGTATCTCTAGCAATCACTGCGTAATTTTGCGGACACACAAATCAATTTCGGTTACACACAGGCGAGCAAGAACCAGAAATGAGAAATGTTCGATTAATTATTCAGCACTTCGCGTATACTATGATGCGAGAACAACGCATTAAAATTACAACACCAACACAACGCTAATGGAAAATTCGCCACCTGAGCGATGCAGAAAAAATCATCCATTGCTATTATTCGTCCACCCACTTAACTCATTTCTAACGGAAATGGATGATTTTTGGTTTATTGAGTCAAAGTCCTTGGTTTTAACTATCAATCTTTATCAAGTTTGTTACTTAAAAAATGCAAAAAGTCTAGGTAGGAAGGATTGATTCCACACAAGTACACAGAAGTTGAATTCATACCTTTTTATAATAAATAATTTATTCAAATAATATATAAGAAATAAATTAATTGATTATTAATCTTTCAGAATGAATGATGATGTGAGAGAGGTGAAATTGATTTGAAGGATGATTGACTGTGGAAGTGTTTAAAATAAACTGAAAATCTACCAATTTACATTTCTATATAAATTAATCATGTTACGTCGAATGAAAATGGGAGACGGGACCGGGATTCGAACCCGGGACCATGAGCTCTACGCGCTCATGCGCCTACCAACTACGCCATCCCGTTCGCCTCTCGGGTCCGTCTACCATTCTCATTCAACTTGTGAAACCCAAAGACCCCTGAGGTGGTCTCGTAGAGACTACATTCCTCATCTGAGGCGACTCCCTTAGGAAGTACTTGATTTGGGTATTATTTTCCATTTCTGGTTCACAAACATAGAAATCTCTTAGATTACGGTGAACCTCACCGACAGGTAACAGATTAATCATGTTACGTCGAATGAAAATGGGA
>NNCF01134179.1:454997-491380 GCA_002313205.1 Laupala kohalensis | reverse complement strand
TGGAAAAATTCTCGGTGATTGGTCTCGCTGAAACGTTGAACAAAGTAGGAGACAACGTGTCAATGAACGGATACAAAGCTTTTAGTACATTTTTGATGAGGAAAGGTTCAAGAGGTCGATACTCTGGTGGTATTGTAACTCTTTGTAAAATTGAAGATAACTTTAGGTCCCTCGAAATTACAGTAAATTTACAAAATGCAGTTTGCTTGAAANTTTTTGGTCTTCGGTCTGGAGGAACTCGGCGGCGAAACATGGGCAAACTCGGAGCGTTTGGTCCGCGATGTTGCAGTGCGGCTTGGAGCGCACTCATCGCGCAGGACGAAGAACAGGAAAGAGGCCAATAGTGGTGAAATTGACCTCATTCAAGAAAAGGGATGAGCTCCTACACGGAGCAGGGCATATTTTGCGAGATGCGCCGGTACGATTTGCGGAGGACTTCTCCGCGGCCGTGAGACACACTCGTAAATTACTCTCACATTATTTGCAGGATGCGAGTAAAAAAAGGACATCGGGCTTCTTTGAGATTCGACAAGCTGGTCGTGGACGGTCGACACTACACGCTGTCCGAGCTGCAGGAGGCGAGTGAGCCGAGCCCCCGAGTGCAGCCTACCCCTCCCACTGCGCGCTCGCCCGCAACGCTGCGCCACCCACCAGAGAGCCCTTCGGTGCACCACCCCCTGGACACCGCAGCAGTGCCGCCTGAAAGGACGCGACAGCGGCGCATGCATCTCCCGTCCGGCTTTCGTCACCAGTACCTTTCACCACGCCATCACCCCCACCCCTCGACCAGTGTGTGATGAGGCGGAATGCCGGCGACCTTTGACCCGGGCGATGGATGGCAGGTGCCGTCGGGAGGGGAGGAAAGACGAACGAGGGTAAGTCTTCAAACAGCTGGGAAGAAAGGCGTGGGGTAATAAACATTTGCTTTTGGAATGTGGAAGGACTAGTTAAGAAACTGCCTCGAGAAAGCTTTCGCAGTTTCTTGGAAAAATTCTCGGTGATTGGTGTCGCTGAAACGTGGAACAAAGTAGGAGACGACGTGTCAATGAACGGATACAAAGCTTTTAGTAAAGTTTTGATGAGGAAAGGTTCAAGAGGTCGATACTCTGGTGGTATTGTAACTCTTTGTAAAATTGAAGATAACTTTAGGTCCCTCGAAATTACAGTAAATTTACAAAATGCAGTTTGCTTGAAATTAGATTTTAGGAATTTTTAATTGATAACTGTAATATTGTGTAGACTTTTACAAGGAACGACGTACTACAACAATACATTTTAAGATGATTTAGAAAATATACTGGACCAACTTAAAACTAGGCATCCGTTTGCAGGACTGTTAATATTAGGGGATTTCAATTCAAGAATCGGAGAAGAAACATCTGTCTCTAAAATAATTGATTATTATGATGATGAAATTAATGCAAATGTAAAAGGTAGGCAAAGTAAGGATAAAGAATTTAACACGGAAAGAATCTCTTAAATTTATGCTGTACGCATCATTTAGAAATCCTTAACGGAAATCATGGGCAAGACCTTATGAGTAACTTCACATACAAATGGGAGTAGTGTGATCGGTTACGCCTTAGCGTGCGAGAAAAAGACATCAAGTTACGGAAACAGGATAAAAAAACGTATTAGAGACCAAATTATCATAGAAAGAGGCAGAATCAATTAGAATACAAACAATACTAACGATATCTGGACAACTATACGGAAATTACCGCGGAAATCGTACATTATTAATCATATACACCGGTTAAGTTGGGAAACCCACTTCTACAAGCTCCTCAATACTCAAAATACAGTAGTTACTACAACAATTGAAATGGAACTTCAAGTTGCTGAGTTAGATAAGAATATACAGATAGATGAAGTAATGTTCGCGATACAGGAACTAAAAAACTGCAAGGCAGCGGGATACTACGGCCTCACACCCGAATTTTTTAAAGTATTAAACCACGAAATTGCTCCGGTACTTTGTGATATCTTTAACTACATGTATACAATGTGCGTATTCCCTGGAACACATCAATTACTGTCTCTTATACACATCTAGATGTGTANACGTGTTTGGCGAACACGGGGCCCCGTGCTCGAGTCTGGCATTACTTCTACATATTTGTACAAGGCTCCTTCCTTTCTCTTTCCTGGCCTTCCTTGATCACCTCTTGTTCTTTTCAATCCCAACGCTATTAGGACTAGGATATCTTTCATTTTCCTCATTTTTCGTTATGTTTTGATATTTGTTTTGATATATTGTAATTTAGGAGGGTTTTTAGTGCGTAGGGTTGAATCATTCGACGAGTCCCACACGCGGGGAGAGTCATGTTGGCTCTCCCTAGTGCGTAACTGCATTTTCCCTACCTGTACAGAATTTTAGGGCTCTNATATATATATATATATATATATATATATATATATATATATATATATATATATATATATATATATATATATATATATGGACTCATTGATAAACATAGGCAATGTAAATGACACCACTAACTATAGAGGAATTTCACTCACAAGTGTCGCAGAAAAAGGTTTTTGTAAATTACTGTGTAGTATACTGAAAACGGGTTCAGAACGAAGAAAAACTATCGATTTTACAAGCAGAATTCAGAATAAATAATATCACAATAGTCAATATTTTTATTCTTACCTCTCTTGCGGAACGACCAACAGCCGTTAAAAGAGGAAAAATATAATGCGCTTATGTTGATTTCGAAAAAGCTTTTGAGACAATAAATAGCGATATACTTTGGACGACATTAAGAGAAAAGGGTGGTTCGACTACATTTATCACTATGTTAAAATCCATGTATAGTAATGAGAGTGCATGTGTTCGTCTTTATGAAGGCACCGTCACAAATATTTTCCCAGTAAATCAAGGGGTCAACCAGGGTTGCGTGCTTTCTCCACTTCTTTTCATATTATTCATAGATGGACTCATTGATAAACTACGTAATATTAAGTCGGATACTCCTAGAATAGGAGAAAACTATAGACCAATACCAGAATTATTGTTCGCTGACGATCTAGTTATCCTTTCAAAATCGCAAATAGGATTACAAAATAGTCTAAATACGCTTGAAATATTTTGTGCCGAAATGTAACTTAAAGTAAACGTTAAGAAGACAAAAACTCTGATTTTCAAAAATAGCTGGGTGATCGGATTAAATGAAAAGTGGTCTTATCGGGGAGAAACGCTGGAAAATGTGAAAGAATACACAAATCTTGGTGTAACTATAACTATGAATGTATCGTGGACCAGACACAAAGAAAAAGCAAAACGCAAAAGGTTGTACATATTAAGAAGTATCATGCGAAATAAAACAATGGTACTGGAAATAGTGCCAAATCTTGCACATATAATGTTCAATTCAATCTTGGTAACCAGAATAGCGCACGGGGTAGGAGAAAACACCATGTTCCAAACTCTTCAAAGTACATATCTCGAAAATATAATTGGTCTTGCAAAAGGCACTGCTAACAGTGGTATTGGCCAGGTGCCGGTTGAACTTACACTGAAATTCAGAGCAATAAAAATCTGGCTATGGATTAGGAAGGGGACTAAATTTTATTTTTCATTTAAGAACTCCGAAAAAATATTGTTAACAGACATTTTAATTTTTAAAATTTTATATGCGTGAAATAATATATTCTCTTATTTCCAACTTTTTAATTTAACAGTTCTCTTTAGATAAAAATATACTTTACGTATTAGTTTATCATTTATGGTCTTTTACTTTTAAAAATAGTAATTTAAACATTTAATTGATATTTTGCAATATACACTGCTGAATGGGAGATAACTTTTCAAAACATTCATCGATCTTGTATTAAATGCGTAATAGCAAATATTCTTATATGTGACTTGCACGATAAATTTGATATTCAGTTCTCATTTAGATGTTAATTGATGGATAATTCTTAACGACAAGGAACCTCCCATTAACTGCACAATAATGCAGCGTTGAATTCCTTCATTGATCAGATAGAAATGATCAAGAACATTTTTCAGGAAACGTTATCATCTATTCGCTTCATATATTCTTCCCACAATTTGTCTTTTTTTAACCGATCAGTTTCTTTGTGTAAATATTTGTATTGGGTACGCGTTTTGTAGATGTTGCCGTCTCATATCTTGCTATATATTGACATCAGTATTGACATCATCTCGTCCTATGCAACTCAAGTGGACTAGTCGGTTGTTGAATTGACAATACGTAAAATAACTGTGAGGTAACGCTAATCACCCTGAGAAATTCGATAAACCACGTGGTATTCGAATAGTAAAATCATAACGTTCCTCCCAGGTGGTACTATTACCGGCTTGATTAACATTTATTAACTTTAAAATAGACATGCTTGATATTTGCTTTTCTTTACATTATAATGTTTATTACAAAATTTTTTTGACCATAAAAAATTTCACAATTTTTTCATTATATCCTTTCCATCCCGTGTTTCTTCTTCCATTACGTAAATTATATTCATCTAACTTACAATTCTCAAAATCTTAACTTCAGCTTCGATTCTGGTATTTGTCTTTAAAATAAAGCATATTCATAATTCACCATTCTTCCTCAATACTTTTCCACAATTCATCACCTTTACCATTTTTTCAAAAACCTTTCATTTGAAGACTTCATTTTAATTGTTTCTAACAAGTTACTTATATCCTTTTCCACAAATTACTTAGAATTGGGGACATCCTGTTTTGCCTTAGGACCCTTGATCGGAATTGATGGGATGATCCCTTGCTTGCTTCCGGGGAATAAATTAGTTTATTGTCGTCAACGTGGTCATACGCAGTTTGTAACTGCTTTTTTACCGTATATTAATTATTATAATATTCTCTAAACATGCGTTCTATTTTTATTTTATTTTTTTGTTCTTGCGACTAAATTCCTCACAGAGATCGTATTATACGCGTCGGAGGATG
This sequence comes from Laupala kohalensis, assembly GCA_002313205.1. NCBI lineage: Eukaryota > Metazoa > Arthropoda > Insecta > Orthoptera > Trigonidiidae > Laupala > Laupala kohalensis. Next base: position 486,432 of record NNCF01134179.1, on the reverse strand, counting down.
ATGCTGGGGTTTACATGTTGGACATACTCACGACTAACGAAGCCACTTTGCCACAGCCGGTAGCCAGACGATCTTCCTTTGTTAATAACTCTGTAGCTACCATGCTTATCCTGCTGAAACTTCAAGTTATTAATTATCTCTTATTAAAACTACGAGTGTCAGATCTCGTTTCTAAATGAGGGAGCGAGAGAGGAAGGCAACTAAAATTACTTTACCGGCAGTCTTGTTCATTATTTCTAATTAGTCCTCGTGAGTAAATATGATCACTAGTTGGATATTACTGTCCCTTGAGCTTCCACACAAATGTGATCATTCACGTATGACCCATTAAAGGAAGTTATATTCGGTATTCAATATTCCGATTACGTGACTGAGGAATATAAAATTATTTTCCGATATAAAATCTACTTCACTTTTGTTTCGTCGAAGAAATATTTTTAAGTTATGAGTCCATTATTATTTTCTTAACTTGTAAATATAAAATTAACACCCATTTTATTGTTAAATACAAGAGACCAAAATAAAATATCAATTCGTGGTATGTTATGGATACAGAAAAGAATGCCACGTATTTAGTAAAATAATATATTTGTTTCTTGAAATGTCATAAAAAAGTCGATAGCTGCACATTTTCAATAACATATAAAAAAGATCGTATTAAACGAAATTACATTAAATCACATAATGTGTATCTGGATATTCCAAATACTGAGGTTTTTGCAACACGCTTTCTCTCTTCATTATTAAGATATATTCCATAAAATTTTATTTTTGAGATTTGTTAGTTTGCACTTTAAAATATTTTGTACATTTTTATAACAAACATATATTACTTGTTTCTACTAAACAAAGAATTACTTATACATGATTGAAAAATTCTCTGAATCAGATTCGAATGAAAATTACGGCAATATGAAAAAAAAATATGGAGAGTGAAAGCTAATAAAGTACTATCAGATATTATATGTTTTGTCCTTATTGATAATTCATAATTAATACTACATGAATACATTCTCTTTCACACATTACACCATACAACTTGAAATGAAGGTTTGGAGCGAAAATTACTAAATCCGCCATACAAATGAAACGCTAATTCAACGAAGGAATAGCTAACATTTTTTTGTTGTTATTTATTATGAACATGGTTCACAAACCTACATCGGGAATTTTTGTACATGCGTTAGTAGGTTGAATTATTCATACTTTACGCATACTACTACATTATCTGCGATTGTTTCACATATTCCAAACGAAAATCACTCTACACATTACCGTCGCATATTATTCACATGCATTATAATAAGAGAATGTAATTTACACAACTAAACAAAAAAACATTTACAAAATTACGAAAGCGAAAGAACATAAATGAAGCAAGACAACAGATATAAAATCTGTATGGAATTGATCCAAGACATCATTTCATATAAGAATATCCAGAAATAATGACAAGCATTAAGGCGCGTAAATGTATACCTTCTTAAGGAGAAAGATATGATAAAGTGTCTGCACAAAATGAGTACAGATTTTGTGTAAAAAATTATACTTAATGCTCCGTTGGACAGACTGAGTGTACAATATTGAAGCGAACCAAAGTAATATTTACACATCTCCGTAATATAAACACACTAAAAGATAATGAATGAGTGAATAAATTGTACTGTCAAAAATGCAGTTACAAACAGCGTTTGTCCACGGCAGGGGCGGTGTTATATTATTACGCCATAGAAATGGAAACCATGCTATATGCGTGGGTTAAGTTACTAAACTGACGAAACAAATTATTTCGGAAGTAATGTTTCTAAAATGCCACGTATCAAATTTACTACGAACACATTGAAATTACAAACTAATATAAAAAAGTTATCTAAAATTTATAAGTATTTATCTGCTTCGTAATTTTGTTTCCTTATGAATATTTTCATCGTATTGTCTTTACAATGTATTGTATTTTTAGTTAATTTCTACATATTTACATTCTTGTTTGCGTTTTATTGTCAATACAATTATTCTTTGCTCATTCCCTTTATTTTAACTTTAATTTCCTGCGATCACGTCAAAAATTAAAATGGGTGAAAAATTTCAAAATAAGTAATTCTCGAACTAGGTATATGAAATTATGTATTCTGAGAATGTGATAGTATTTTGTAGTNTATATATATATATATATATATATATATATATATATATATATAATTACAGTTAAATCACTCTTAATGATGTACCGTGTGAGTCAATTAAAGAGAACTAAAAATATCTCATTTTATTTAATCACATTCTTGTATCTTTCTTCAGCTGCAGAGATATTAATTCAAATATTGATACAGATAGCTGAACTTACGAAATGTTTCTCGTTTATGGTATAGTCACTAGAAATACATCGTTTAAATTTTAAAAAATGATAATTTTTTGACGGTTTTATATAACGNACGGTTTGGGAAATCGTTTTCTTTATTGTTTTTCCTTGGAGTTTCTTCCATTTTGAGCCCCCGCTCCTCGACGAAATACGCGCTCACGTTGTAATATTTTGCGTGGTAACTGATATTTTGTAAACAAACCATTGCACTACTGCCTACGTTCTCATCTTTCGTAAGCATTCCATGGTCAATTATAGCAAAAATTGCTACGTGGAACGGTTTGCTACCGAGAGTCGACCTACCCGATGGATAATAGACACACGTGGTGAATAGACACAAGATCTATAGATTGATTTGTAACAGCTCGGTTACTTTATAAGAAATATTTTTGAGACTTTGCGTAAATTTTGTTCTCATGTGAAGATAACGTTAAATAAGTCAGCATTGATTAAATGTGAAACTTTTTCCCTTTCGTGATTAATAATTTTCATTTTTGTTGCATGAAGGTACTGTTTCTTTTTTAATTAACATTTCTGAAAAGAGAGGGATTTGTCCATCAAAAAGAAGTAACAGTGAATGAAAACAATACAAAATTCTATAATTATACGTATCTACGACGGACGTAATAATTATATCAGAGTGGAAACATCGAACAGAAGCCGCTTTAAAGCATACATAAGCTACTTAAATATTAAATCTACCTGAGGTACAGTGCACACTGTGGAACGCAGCACACATGATCGTGCACACTGATGAAACTTCTTTCTCATGAAACCCCACTTCTTAAAATATTCCTTTTCGTTTTATAAATTAAACTTGTATTAATTAAAGTCGTAATTTTATTTGGATCTTCAGTTGTCCGAGGATTATCGGTAGGTGATTGCTGATTTGTTCAAGAAAAGTTTCCCGCGTGACGAGTAATGTTTCATCAATTGTAGACATTGGTAGGAACAAATCCAATATGAAGCTACGTTAGAGTAACACAAAGTAAAATCAGTATTCACCATTTCATTTCATTNTGAAGCTACGTTAGAGTAACACAAAGTTAAACCACTATTCACCATTTCATTTCATTGTCAGTTAGTTTTGTCAAACAGTATTTAGAAATAAATTTCTATTCAAGTGTAAACTGTTTTTCACAACAAGTTGTTAATCAGTGAAATAAAATTTATTTTCTTTGATTTGTATTACAGCATTTCAAATACTGAATTAATATAAAACACACAAAAAAAATCATAAACTCCCACATTTTGGCTTGAAACAGCTGTGAGAAAATATTTGCGAGTGTTCTCATTTATTATATCTCCAAACACAGGATATATCCGCGACGCACATCTCTACGTGAAACTTGAAACAAATTAAACCCATTTTTTTTCAGATATGGACATATTTCCACTGTCTCTTATAGATTCATTTGAGCTGAATTAACTCGGAATTTCTCATTAAACTCCAACGCGTCGACCCTTATTGCCTGTCGCATAATATTACACAGTTTTTCGTGTTTTATAAACGTTTGTTTCATGAAACGTGTGCACATCCCATTGTATTTAAAGGAGATTTGATTTTTTTTTAATTTGCTTTTACGGATACTTCTTTACTGCTTCTTCCACCTTCATTTGAACCGAATTTTAGCTACCATATCTAGCTCAATTTGAAATTGTCATTTCTCACTAAAATCAAATACATTCGTTACGTCGAATGAAGAGCGTTCCCATGTAACTTCTTTGGGTGTTTCATGAAAGGTGGTTATTAAGGTTCTTATAACTCGGTGCGCATATAGCAAAATATTTCAAAAATTTATGAAATGGATTGAATCGCACTCTCACGTTTTCTTATTTGAGTTTTTCCTTCTACTACTTCTACAAATAAAATTTTATGGAGTTGTGCCATTGTACCGCTGGATGAGGGACATAAGGAGGTATCTGCTGAACAAGCTTACAGAACACCATGAACTGACGCCTGCAGGTGGTAGAGAACTCTGGCGTACCTTCTGAGAAGTAGGAACACGTTTGCAGAAGGTGATCGGAGGCTTGGAGTGTGTCCCGAAGGAGGCACTTAATGCACGGGTGTGCCTTGGGAGACGTCCTCCCGTCCTCATCCCATTGGAGGAGCTCCCTTGGCGAGAGATGGCTCTGCACCACTCTCATGCGACCTCATGAGACCACACGCGATGTGATACCGGAGGCGTCGTGATTGGAACATCTCAAGGGAGATCACCACGACTCGCGAGATTTACATCGATGTATTATACTTCACGTAGCTTCTTAGTGGAACGTAAACATTAAACTGTACAATATTGCAGTATTAACTTAAATATAGTGGGAAGGACAAAATCTGAGTTCTTTAAAGATAACTAGAAAATCACCTCTAAAATTCCGCCTTCTCAAGGAGAATGGGTGGATCCGAATAGAGTGCGGATATGACACGGTTGAACTGGCTCTATTCTTCATTACAATCGAAGGAAGAGTACGTTCGAAATATTTATTTTAAAAGCGAATAAATCGATTGATCATCCATTGTACCATTGTAAATGAAGGGTCTGTCCTGGGAAACGTGAAGATTTCTTGAACGTCTCTTCATTGGCAGTAGAATGGATTCGAAGACCAAGATCTACAACAACTGTTACAGGTAAAAGTGGAAGAACACTGCCCTGTCGGAATTTTTGTTTTCGGGCTCAGAGATTTTATAATATATTTTAATAGTTGCTTTTATAATACATGTATCAGTTTTGACCATGTCATAGCTGATGTCGATTCGCAGAGTGTATGCCATAAGATAAACAAATTCAGAGTTTCGTTCAGAAGAGACTGGGAAAATGAAAATCTGTTACTCCCATTTTAATCAAAACATTCATCTAAATTATGAATTTGAACAGCATCGAATATTTGTTACCCTACATAAATTTCTAAACTCTCTCTAAACAACAAGACATTTTTAGAGAGATTGGCTGACATTTTTAGAGAAAATTACTTGTACACTTCTCTCTTGCATTCATTTACACAAAAAAACACCATAGAAAGTAATAAACCAGAATCAATAAAATATTTTAAAATACCCTATAGTGATTTTATGACTTTAAAATAGCAATGAAGGGATTCCATAAACTGATGGAAGCAAATACACGCTAAACAATGGGTACATTTTTCGAAAGCAAACCCCTCACATTTATTTACACTAAAATAACATGAACCAATATCAAACTCCTCTCGGAAACCTTTTCTGGAACAAATAATTTCAAGGATGTAATGTGAAGTGGGTAGGTTATGGCCCAAAAACATTTTTTAGTTAATGGGAATTCCCTTTGCAGAGAATGGTGCCAAAGTATGTGTCAACACGAAATCTGCCAGTCTGCTTTTGCCTTCCCTGAAGAAATTATTAGGTCAGCAAAAGTTTGGAACTACATCCCGATGACGTGGGAAAATGCAAATATGGTTATTACTGAGGTATAGTGAGAATTACATTGAAATCTGAAGGTTTTCCCAAATCGGAGATAAAATTGTCATTGTGTATTATTTCAAAAAGACATCTTTTTGAAAATAATTTGTTCTTCTCATCATTCAAGTCAAATTTCTAAAAATAAGGTACCGTTACAAAATATATTTTCTGATTGTTAAATAAAGAGAACATTTTACGTATGTGTTATTTGTTTTCTATTTTCTAATAAAATATAAAAATTTAATTTCGCTGAGTAAGAAGTTCCTAATCTGTCTCCCAGTTTACGGTAGTTACGGCTCCATGAACTAGTACGAAGTAGTTGTAGTTTTGTAGTTCATTAGAGGTTTATTCAAAATGAAATACTGGGTAAGCTCTGTACATGCCACATCTGTTTCCATGATACGGAGCATGCACTGATCAGTACTCTCGTGTTAATATTACTGCAAAATTCTCTCTCACACTCTCGAGTTATTATTAATATTATTATTATACTTTGCATCTCATTTATGATCGCATCGTAGATTTTCAACTTCGATATTTGCCTCCAACGTTAATGTTTCATTTAAATAGTAATTAGAGGAAATTGTACAAAACTAACTTTGTATGTGAAAATGTGGAATCCATTCATACGATATTAAAATGCATTCAGCCATCAACTGATGGTGTTATTGAATTAATATGTTAATGTATTGAATTAATATACATTTTCTGTAACTAAACATAAATGGAAAGCAATATAATTTTTTTAAATCTAATTTTACATTTTCGTCTATAATTACGGCAGCAACCATCCCTTTGTACTGATACAATCAATTCAATATTAAATCATTCGACTAAGAATTAAAATGTTTAAGTGTTAAATACACTATGTTCAGCATGAAACTAATTTAACAAAAAGATGACCCACACATTCCAATTTTGCACAAAAACTGCCAATTTTATTTACGAGTTTCCAATGAAGCATGGCACACAAGATAGAAAGAATTATGCAACTGTAAGATACTCATTTACTAACAACATGAGGCAAGAATACATTTTAATTTGTAATTTGAAATCACAAAAATTCATCGGAAGAAATAATTGCGATACATTTTAGAGTCAACTCGTCTTGCATTACTCATGAACTACGTTTTAGAGTTTTACTAAATACTAATTTGTTGGTATTCTGTTAAATTATTACAAGTTAAATAATATAAAACGTTCTTATCTAAGGAGTGTACTGAAATTTACAATCCACCTCTGTCTTCGCGGTCCGTGATCGGAATTGAAGCGATGGTCCCTCGCTTGCTTCGGGAGATTAAATTAGTATATTGTCCTCCACGTGGTCCTAAGCAGAACAGCTTTCTTGGCAGTTAACTAATTCATAATTATCACATATAATTTAAAATATGATGCCAGTGAATTCGCGGGAATGTAACTAGTCAATTCTAATAGAGGTGAAGTGCGAATAGTAAAGAAATCGATGAATAATCGTGGTTTGTCTTAGACCAAAGTTAGACCTTCTTCTGAACCACTGATGTATCCGCAATTTAAAGTGAAATATCTATCTGAATGATACTTCGTTACATGCAGTCACGCGGTCTCCGAGTTTCGAGGAAAATTGGAAGAGAGTGAGCTTTAGCTCTCTATTGATTTTCTATATGGTAAAGCAAATATTGACTGTGCCCGAGGGTAATTAGCAGTGAAGCTATGATCCAAGGAGAGTGTTACTTTGTGCATCAGTGAGTACTTAAAAGCTCATATCGCATCACGGAAACTATTGAGCGAGTTTCGAGTTTGAAAACCTCTTTTACAGTAAACATTTCATAATTATCCCTGATTTTTATCCCTATTTCTAACGAAACGTTCGATTTAACAAGTAAATCTGAAGAGAAGTGGCGCGAAGTAATTAGTCCGTGAACATACATACATACATGTCAATAAATATGATAATATTCATTCCAAATAGCAAAAAGGCGATCTTAAAATGTCAATTTAACTTTCAAAACAATTTTACGAAGCAAAGTTACAATTTATAAAAGTTCCCATCTTAAGAATATTATTGATTACTTTTACATATATTTTCACGAACTGTTTTATATTCGGAAACTACAAGGATTACAGTGTCTTAACTTAAGAAACAAAAATATTTTTGAAGTGAAAAGTAGTAATTAAAGTTGATAAGTGTTAGCTCTAGATCAAAATTAATATTTGTTGGGGCATATGAATGTTCATAGAATATACTAATAGGATTATAAATATTATATAGGAGACTTACTTTAAGTATATAAGTAGAATTTAAGTTCTAATTATAATAGAGAGGAAAAATCCTATCCATTTTACTTTCACTGGCATGTAACGTTGATCCGATGAAATTGCATTAATTTCTAAAATATATCGACAGCAGATAGCGTGTTTGTAGTCGAAAGGACAAGTGACGCACAGCACGAAATCACTTCGTCTCTGGAGAAAACATTTGGGTCCTTGTGGAAGCATTGGTTTGAGCGAGACCCACGAAACGCCGTGACAAGTGTAATCACAGTATCGTTCAGATCCATCTGTGCACTCCCTCCAATCCGTTCTCATGACGCATTCACAGCGATGTATTCTCGGTATTTATGAGACACGCCCTCAGGGATGCATACACGCACGAGCATGTCGCTGCCCGTGCGTGCATGTGCGCGAGTCAGTGTGCATGGCAAACGACAGTCATGGGGAGCGTTGAGTTCCACGAGGGGGTTGGGGGAAAGGAGGACGAGCGATGGTGGGAAGGTTGAGAGGAGAACCAAAGAAAGTTATCGCGGAGATTGAGTATGAAGAAGTCTGTAGACAACCATTGAGAAATTGTGGTTATAGATAGGGATAAAAAATATTTTAGCCTTCACTGACCGTCGTGTCTATAACAAAGTCACTACACTACTTTTTTTTAAGTTTTGAATAGTTTCATTTTGAACATAACAAATTCCTTCATAATTTAAGATTATTATCACATCTCTATCATCTTAGTGCATGTTGCTATATGTTTTCGTTTTGTCTTCGTCTTTTCAGTTGTGTCACATTCATTCGCAATTCAGTCATGATTGGTTCGTCACTCTTCTACACTTCTCTCAGTTTTCTCCTTCTCTCTTTAGTATGTGTGTTCATTTCACCGTCCTCCTCAATACATTTATTTATGTGTTCAATCGTCCTAATTTCTTCATTTAGCGTGCTCGTTCCTTTCCAAAAATCTCACATTTTACTATGAAATGCGCTATTGTTTCGTACTCTTCTCCACACGTACAACTCGAGATACGCTTACGGGTGATGCATAAAAATTGCAAGATTTAGGATAAGGAAAAAGAAATTTGGTTAACGATATTCATTAAAAGGGTCGTTGAATTTCGTTCCAGTTTCCTTCACTAACATCGCTTCAGAACTCCACAAAAAATGAGCTGTGATACATTTCAGCCGAATTTAATAACAATAATAATAACAACTACAGGAGGGCTATACTGAAGAAGCAAAATGTTGAAGACATCTGCAGGAAGTGCAAAGAACCCAGAGAGACGATTCACCATATAACATCTGGCTGTAGGATGCTGGCACCAACGAGCTACCTCAACCGTCATGATCAAGTAGCCAAAAATGTGCATCAAGCCATCAGCCAAAGGTACCACCTGCATGAGGACCAAACACCCTACTATAGGTACGAGCCTGCTGCGGTTATTGAAAACGCCACTCATCAACTATATTGGAACAGAAGCGTAATAACTGACAAACCATTACCCTGCAACAGGCCGGATATTATTCTGATTGACCGCTCGTCATCTACCACATATCTTATAGACGTGGCCATCCCGAGCTCCCACTACCTGCAGACAACCTGGAGCGACAAAATCAAGAAATATGTAGCTCTTGCGGAGGAAATAAAAACAATGTGGCGTCAAAGAGAAATATATATATAGTACCGATCGTCATCTCGGCAACTGGACTAATCCCCAAGAAGCTCAAAAGCTGCCTGAAGAAGATAGGTCTATCACCTTTCCTGTACATCAAGCTGCAAAAATCCGTCATCCTTAGTACCTGTAGACTGACCAGAGCATTTCTCTTGTTACAATAGTGTTTGAGTTGACTTGTCTTTTTGGGGTCGTCCACTCAAAGAAATCCAGCAAATGTTGCTGTGAATTACAGAATAATAATAATAACCCTTCCCAATGGCACATTGAAACTGAAACAAGAAATTCTAAGTCTGACAGTTGAACTCTGATTACTTTTTAGTGACCTGGAAACAATAGGTTGCATTTATTAATATCACAACTTGGAAAATAAGAATACTACTCACACATTTCAAAAATTATAACTTTGCCGATAACCGGTTTAAATTTCAACTTCCCGGTGGCACGGGATTTTATTACCTAAATCACCTAATTTTTCATATCTGTAAGTGTTCTAAGGATACCAGTGGGGGACTACAAAAGCACTAACTTTTGATTTCTAAAGACCAACCTAATAACTTTATTTATTTTCGATGTAGTGAGAATAAGGTCAGATGTCCAGAACTTCAAGAACGCAGAATAATTTGGAAGGAAAGATTTGAGAGCTTTTAGGGAAAAATCAAAACGTTGCTAGTTGTCTGCATTAGGAGAAGAAATTCTCTCTCTCTCTTGGGGCGAGCGGGAACCTAACCAACACTCTCCCGCTTGACAGTACCTTGAGAGTATGGATGATATCTACACTTCTCTAGCCAGTCCTGCGTTATAAGTCATGATGACCTACATTTCATAAAGTCTTCTGCTATTCCAGGATTGAAAACTCCGTATTTTCATATGTCAATCAATTTTTCTACTTGCCTAAGAAGGATTCGTCATTTTATTTGTAAAATAGTTACAAGTCGGATTATTTATAAACCACGGAGTTAGTGGGGTACCTAACAAAGGCAGACTCTTTTAAATATTATCATTTCGAGAACCCCTTCCATGTGATGCGCAGAACTTTAAATAGGAGTAAAATATATTTTCACTTATATAATTTACGATTTTTAGATTAGAAAAAAATCCAATCTCGATTCAATAACGAGTTACATCTATACGGAATAATTTACCTTAATTTTGATATCCACGGAAAATATGTGGAAATGACTAAATGTAATCATTCTTTCCTCTCAAATATTTTTCCATTAATAATTTTATATTATTTAGTAAAAGTCCATAGTTATGATTAATTAAATATTTTCTTCACACGAACATAAAGATTTTTTTTCCGGTTAAAATCGTAGATATACAGAAATAAATAGTTGATTTAGCCGAAAATTGAAGGTATGCAAATGAATGCAGCTGTTCGTATATTTCCTTTTTCTTTATAATCAATATTCTAAACTAATTATACGAGTACTAAGAAAAAATGTTTTGCCCGGGAAAGGCTTTGCACTTTTAGTAGAGTTACATAGTTTACGTAAATATGACCTTTATCGTTAATCCTATCGAACGTATCGTTAAGATGACAACTCAAAGTTATACGTTCTCTATAAGATTGATTTCGTTTCTTAACTCTTCGCTTTCGCGTTTGCTCCGTCATTTATTCACTAGAAGCGAACGCGCTTCGCGAATCCCAACTGCAGAGCAGGCGCGGCGGGCGTTTGGCAATCTCACGAATTTCAATTCCGCACGAAATCCTCCAGCACGATTTTAACTTTCATTCTCATTGGCGAATTGTCTATCGATCGGGTAAAAAGCGAGCTTTTCATTGGCTGAAAACGCATCAAGTGTCGACTTCAAGGAACAGCATGATATATGACATCATCCCTGAAAAATACTGGAAGGCTAATGTACACTAATGGACTTTAAAAGAGATTTCTTGGAGGATGTCCAGGTTCACAGCTAAATTCTACCGACGAGGAGGAGTCCGTATTAGAAAGAGCACAAATGCTTTATTTTAGATGTAGACGTGTTGCCAAGTTTTCTATGAAACATGGGTCAGTAACAAAAGCGGACGTTAATGAAAAAATACTACTTTGTGTTTTAAAGTATTGAAATATATTCGGATCGCAAGTCAGGATCAAAATACGATCCTCGTAATACCCTTCAACCCTAGCCAAAGTCTACAGCATTCATTACAATACAAATTCATTAAACTTGTCCTGAAAGTAAGAGAAGTTCACGAAAGAAGTGAAAATTCATTTGTAAAGGAAATTTGAATATCTAATTATTCAAATTAAGATATTCAATCAAAGGGTTTAATATTCATAAGAATTAAAAACTTACAAATCAAATATAAGAAAAAGTGTGTTCCTTGTTTTATTCGTCGATGGTTTTTCAAGACCTGAAATTTTTTGGATATTTTTATCAACAAAATCTAACCTGATGCAAATAAATAAATTAATTAATAAATTCTCTATTTCCATGAATAATGTTAATTCCAACGAGGAAATTTCTTAAACTGGTAAATTATTTCTCTAGTACTTTAATTTTAGCTGGTACGTTGCACTCTTAAAGAATTCAGAACGTGATGAATTTCTTTGTTAAAATGAGTGAGTTGTGAATTGTTTATTTCCTTGTTCATTGTAAATTCAATTTAATTATGTACATTTCATTACTCACGGGATGAGTCACGCAATTGATATAACTGTTCCGAAAAGCTACGTGTTTTGTGTCTCACATATTTTATGCAATTCGAACTAATGTGTTTTTCTCGTTTTATGTATGTTATTTGTTACGAAATTATACACACAGCGCAATATTTGTGAGTGAATTCCGACGAACTGAGTTGTAAAGCAGGTAGAGGAAAAGGGCAAAACCATGTTTTACATTTATTCTACACAATGATGCAAAATTTATGGAACTGTCAAAATTTAATTAGAACTGGTAATTATTTTTTTAAATGTTGACGTGTCTCTGATATGTACTACGATAAACTTGAATATTATAATCAACTCACAGAGCTTATATCAAAATTTGTTTTTGAAAGGTATGCTCCTAAGTCTTTTGCTATCTTAATGAAGAAGATGCTTTATTAAGGAAGTGTAATAGAGAATGGAGAATTAATTTCCGGTTACGGTCCTTTGCTCACAAGAATATCTCGATGCGCTCCGCACGAAGTTTGTTATGGACGGGGAAAACTGAAAATTAGTAATAAAACATTACGGGAAAAACTTACTCGGCAGTTCTCGAATAGTTGTCTGAATAGTTTGAATAAAAGTTTAGTGCTGCAGGACTGTTCTACGGAAACCTTCGTTAAGGTCTTTTTTGCATAAGAAACGAGATGGGGAGGCGGAAACGCTTTGTCGAACAACCTTTTGACACTGGCCGTCCCCTGCTCCGAAATATGAAATGAAATGTTGTCACGCAACCTTCTCTCGAGAACTGCCTCGTTGATTCCCCGTCTTCGGCTCAGGATTCTGATTGGGTTTATATGAGGCGAAAAATGAAGATATTAGAATACAACAGAGTGGAAACAATTTTTAGTGGACACAACAGTAATTCTATGTCCTAAGATATCACATGTTCTTTTCAGATGTCGCCAAATTTTTATCACAAAAATATAGTTACGTATAATATAATCGGTAGTTTGATACGTTTATATGAGGTTTTGAGCACAAATGACAAACACGTGACTTGTAGCACCGAATCCCTCCTGGAATCCATACTTCCATACTAATATATAAATGCGTAACGCGAAAGCCAATGTGTCTTGTCTGTTTGTTATTTAATCACGATTAAACCACTGAACCGATCGTGATGAAATTTGGCAAATATATAGTTAAGATGACCAGAATTAACATAGGCTAACTTTCATTTTAAAAATTTGTGACAAGAAAGATGAAATCGCTTTTGACAATAAATATCGATGAAATCGGAAAAAAGAGAGGTATATTCGCAAAAGCCGCCTAAATAATTAGAGAGAGGTGACAACTATAAATGGAAATATTATTCCCCTCAAAGAGTTCTACAAAAACGTCCACGACAATATATGCCTATCTACAAAGGTTCACCCACATTATTGAAAAAACGTTATTAAAAATAGGAGTGTTAAAAAAGGTAAATTTAAGAGAATAATTTAGGAAGGAAAAAATCAATCATCATCAAATTAAATGAATTATTTGCTTTGTGCATTTAACAAAGATAAACCCGCCTTTAAATCGTAAAATTTTGACGAATAGTTTAGATTTTACAAGAATATTAATGAAATTGTGCAGCCGCGTCACGGAACAGAAGAGAAAATTCGATTGGCGCGACTCCCGCGAAATGGTGTACTGCAGTAAACTTTTGTATTAAATTAGTATTATTATGAATTTGGAAAATTAGGATACTGAACATGTTTTCAAAAACCACCAAGTTAAAGTATTTTTATCTTATAACAGATTTTATTTTTTCCCGAGTAAACGAAAATTAGTCTAAGAAAATTCCGGAGTAACGCCAGGTAATCAAGTAAAATTATATATATTGAAATATTGTGTGCCTCCTATGTTGTTAAATTACCATTTCAACGTAAATTAAACAACTGAAAAGTATTAAAATACTTTAAGGATAAAAGATTTAAAGTTAACAATAATTTCTTGAAGAATACTTTCCTCCGAAATAACAGGTCTGAGAATACGTATAGAAAATGCATTTTGTAACACATTTTTGTTGTATGTTTTTTGACACTGTTTCAATAGATTATTCAGTTTATAAGAGAAAAGATTCAAACTTGGTATATTGCTTCTAAGTAACAATTTATTTTGTATTATAATTGCTTCACGACTTTCCTTCTTGTAGATTAATATAAATTATTTCACTGAATTTTCAATTAAAAACTAGTTTTCTCTCATAATTAATAGGTTTACTTAAAGATCACGTTGAAATTTATCACACGGAATGAACTAAACAACAAAAGATAACGTCCATTATTTTTCGTCATGTAAAATATTCGAGATTTTTCGTGGAGAGATTCAATCTGTTAATTTGGTCAATAATTCTTAACTAGTGTTTACAAAGCCGTTGTCTCAGCTGCGCGTGGTGAGCGGCAGGGAGAAATGGGTTCGAAATGTCACGCAAACGTGCGGTGGAGCTCTCACGCTTAACATCCACGTCATGAGGGCAGCGAGGCGGCGTTGGCAGCGCAAAGATAAGTTCCGAGTGCCGCGCTCTGGCCAGGCTTCCGACAAACGCCCTCCGAATTTATTCTGCAAGCAGCGGTGTAAACATACGGACTTTCACACGCCCGTTTATCTGAGCTTCCCTGGCTTTTATTCTCGACGTGCAACAACGGCAGAGGCGCGTAGCGTCATTTGTTGAGTAGGGATTACTTTACCAATGAATTCCTCAAGATATGACGTATCAAACTGCTTACATCTTCCTCACGGGTCAATGAGGATTTCTTTTTATTTCCGGAGTATTTTCCATCATAATTTTATTGATAGGTCGCTTTATTGATTAATTACGAACAGCATAAAGGGGAACGAAAACAATATAATCACATATTCAATTTTCTCTTCCAGTACGTAGATACACAGAAATAAAGTAATATGCTGCCGTAGCAAGATGAATGTCAAGGGTATAAACATCAAACGGTACTTTGATATGCAGTAATAAATAATGTGAGAGATATTTATAATAAACCATTTTTTACAGAAAAATAATTGTCATAAAAAGTACATTTTAACAAAGATATTAAAATCGTTCTGTAAAACACAAGTAAAATACATTTTTACGGTTACCGTTCTTCGCAACTATAACTCAACTAAGAGAACATACGCAGATACAAGAATATGTAGCTTCAATCACACTTTACTGCTGTGCAAGATAGCTGTGTGATTCCATCTGTCACAGTATTTTCTACATAAAAATTAACATCATCTCATCTACTACAAAGCATAATACTAATTAAATAGCATAGGATATTCGGCTATTCAAAGTCTAATAAAAGTTTCTACCATCAAACAGGTAGCTGATGATACTAATCAAACAAATGAGTCGCTAGATTTGGACAATTATAACTATAAAATGTACAAATTTAACCTAACTTGCAATATCTTCTTTTTTTAGCTTTCTTTTTATTATTTTAGTATAGTGTTAGTACAGCCCGTGGTTTATACAAATAAATTGTTTTCAGAGAAAACAGGTTTGTTTACACTTTCAAGACATTAAATATTGAAATAACAGAGATAATTGTTTTGACTTTATCGTATTTACATCAATTATATTTAAATATATTCTAAATTATTACTCGACCATTTACAGGCGTATATTTTCAATTAACGTACATTTATATTTTCAAATTTTCTCACAACGTTTCGTCTCCCATAAAGGTAAAAAACTAATCTATCGGTATAAATTTAAGATTGAATACAGGAAAATTGTCGAGTATGTACGACTCCATTATTCAATGTTTATTCTTATTTGTTTTCTGTTGTTTATTATAAACATTACGTAAGTGTACTTTTAAATTTAGGTCACGTAGCCATGTATCTTTTTAATCACCTGATGATCTCGCTTACTGGTGGGAGAAAATATTTAGATATTAATGAATTAGATTGAAATTATATGACTGCAAATGGCCGAGTAATAATTGAAAATAGAACTGTTTTGTTTAAACAAGAGTAGTGTTGGGATACGCAAGGTAGGCATCGACCATTTGGTGCGCTTTTGTACACCTCTGTTATCTCGCTTTTCATGTCCCATTCAACTTCACCGCACACAGATACCATCCCCCTCTCCACTTATTCACGCTAACTAGAAAAAATAGATATTGTGCAATTACGAGATCGTTTACGTCAACATTTACACACCGCTGAGACTTGAATTAATTGTTGTTAATGCACTGAAAGGTAATAGGTATATGGGCTGATAGTGCAGTCGACTAACACGCGTGCTTACACATTGAAAATCTAGAAACACGTTTCGAGCGGATAATCAAGACTGTATCAGGACTTCACGGGATGTATTAATTATTAGATTAGAGCTCAAACACAATTCTCATAAGTATGCCAAGAACAATATGCTACCATTCGATTTAATGAAAAAAATACATTCAAAAACATTTTAATTAGATCTGGTATAATGGAAATATAATAAAACTTAAAATACAAAATTATATCTCTTCAATCCTTCCTCCATTGAAAGTCTCGGTGCTTATTTGTTCTATGATAAATAATCATTATTGTTCAAAACTGAATGTAAATGAAGTCATACGGCACAGTACGTGTCATTAATTTATCTCGAATACGGACGAAAATCCATATTTCATTTGCGTATTGGAAACGTAACGATCTACTAATTGAAAGTCACATATTTCCTAAACATAAGATGCAGTAGAAATGTTATCATTTCCATCACTTACAATTTGGGGATAGTGACTAAGGTGACATTACTTGCCAACGAATAAAGAAGGGAAGTTTTCCGTAGTCTTTTGGGATTCATTCTCGTTTTGTCGCCGTCGTTGCAATTCGTGTACCATTATCCAACATTGATTCCGTCGTCTTGAATAGCGCAGACGCGACATTTCCGCTCGCCTTTCTGTGAGTTTGCTTTCAATTTGGAAATTCTTCGAAGTGTTTTGCTACCATTACACGAGCGGACGAGCCTCGTCTGTGAATGCGCCCGTGGAGAGCGTTTCCTCTCGCACACCGCCGCCGCCGCTGCGCGCTGTCCTTCCTCGGGCTGTATTCGCTGATGGCTGCGGCAAATGAGAGACGCGGAGAATGAGAAGCAGTGACAGATGTGGAAAGAATGTTTTTTTTATGCCCAATACGTAAACTCTGCGTTGCAGGAGTAATGGTACTGATGGGGAATAAAATCTACTGTATAAAAGAGAAATTTAATTTCGGACTGAGGAAAACATAAAAACTTACATCCATAATTGAAGACGATGTGTAGTTCTTGACCCCTATATTAACCCCAATATTTACAAGTAGACAAATTAACGAGCTTAGGTCATTACAATTAAATTAGTTTGTATCCGCCGACGTTTAGAATTTCTTTTTTATGTTTACCAAGTGACGG
This sequence comes from Laupala kohalensis, assembly GCA_002313205.1. Classification (NCBI taxonomy): domain Eukaryota; kingdom Metazoa; phylum Arthropoda; class Insecta; order Orthoptera; family Trigonidiidae; genus Laupala; species Laupala kohalensis. Next base: position 468,701 of record NNCF01134179.1, on the reverse strand, counting down.
TTGAGCGTGTAGCGTGAGAGGAGACATGCATGGATCAATGTTTCTTATTGTAAATGGGAAATGTAGCGTGCTATTGAAGCTTATCTTCATGAAGCGATAGGAGATAGGAGGTGTTTGGTAGGATTCTTTGTTAGTACGTGGGCCGCTTAGCTGGATTTACCAACAACTTGGCCCATGTGGAGGGGTTAGTAGAAGGAGGTAGTAATAGAGTTATTGATACTAGGAGGAGACGGATAGAGGAAGGAGGGTTCACTTTTCAGTAGTCACAGATATATGAACTGGGACATTAATATGGAAAGCTAAAAAAAATTTCTAGCCGGTAATTGAACTCGGGATGACTTGGTGGAGAGCAAGAACGCTACCACCTGAGCCAGCAGAAAAGAATCTATGATGCGTTGTGGATGAATGGATGGTGTACGAATGGGACAATGTAGGGGGTATGTATGTGTATATATAAACTAATTTTATTATAATGGTCTAAACTTGTTAATTTATCAACTTGTATAAAACTTGCAACACCCAGAAACAAATGTATAATATAGNACTTGTATAAAACTTGCAACACCCAGAAACAAATGTATAATATAGAGAGAGAGTGGAAACACTTAGGATAGTTTATGGTGTATTTTGGTACAAAAATATAAGCTTGATTATTTATTTAACACTGCAAATGGCAGTAAATTACAATTGTGATATTTCCCAGTAAAACATTGTCACTATATTTCTCCATTTTCCTGGTTCAATAATGAGCACGCATTTCAATTATTGTCGGCCATTCTTTTTCTATGTTTTTCTAAAGTATGATTTGATTCATAAATGTCTCGATCATTGAATATTATAAACATTTTCAATAGATACGACTGGTTAAACGGAAGATTATTTAAGCTAAAAAAACAAAACAAACAGGAAAAAACTTACTCGACTGTAGTCAAAGGAACACAGCGAATCAATAACTAACGACACAAAATTGGTGAGTCGGCGAGATACGACAGTGGAAGAAAGGGATCCGCTACGATACAATGTGAAAGACTTTCCATGATTTGAATAAAGATTGAAGGAAGACTCTGCACTCAGAAAGGAATGATTCAGTCTGATAAGGGAACAAATCGAAACAATACAAGTTGTGGAAAATCTTTTTTGTGTGTGATGCCTACTCTGTTTACATGACGTTACAATTTTTTTTTCCGTGCAAAAGGGATAAAGTAAAAAATATGTCAAAGAAAACAACGCGTCATATGCGAGTAAAAATCTGAAGAAATCTCTTCTTCAATTTTTAAATTAAGTAAAGCGTTACTTGGAAGTACAGCATTTTCTGAAATCACAGTGAAGAATTATTACTAATTTTGTTAATGGTAGTCTGTAAAAAAAACGAAATACCATCGCGTCTCGTGTAACAAATTTTTAGAGATAATCTGCCAGAATATGTTGGCAGTGTCTACATGGTTTGAATTCAATTACGACAAAATGACAAAGTTTAAATCCGATTTATGAGAGAATAACTTAGATAAAACTTACTTTCAATTTTGGTATGTATTAAGTCGTAACAATATACAATCGCAGGACATATGTATTTACGTATTTCATTGGGATAGTTCTGTAAATAATTAACTAATTTAATCAAATACTCTTAAACTATATTTATTAGATTTCTAAGTTCCGTTAGTTTCACTTTGAAAAGACGTGGCAAACTCAGTACAAGCAATTGACTATAAGATGAAACTGTTAGAGATCGAAAGAAATACGATCGGGGTGATGCTTGGTTGAAATAGTTCATGGGTCGTATACGACAGAGGAGGAAACAGTGTTCGCAGTTCTCACCTCCCTGACTAGAACTCTTGTCAAGAGGCATTACGTTGTCGTGAATGCATGTTGTAAAGAGGTTATAAAGTTCTGGAATTCCCATTCGATAGAATAGATTCTATTGAGAGTCTCGATCTGCCGCGGGAAGAATGTCATTAGTCTAGAAGGTTTATTTCACGTTTTAGAGCTTCTCAAGCCATCTTCGAGAACTACGTTTTTGTGCTGAAACTTCAATTCATTTAGAAGAAATTTCATTGCTATTAATTTGACGTTCTTGTAAGAAGTTGATGTTTATATTTTTGATTGGTAAATATATGACCATCACATATGAAACATTTCTGCATATTCTGCGCGATTCAAAATAAATATTTGAATTATTTTCTTGAGGTAAGTTCATGTACTAACATTCAACTTACTTTTTTTTTGCACAGTTCTCGACAAATTTGTTGAGGGTTCATACTTTCATAAACGTAATATAAATTATACGATTAAGTATATTATTTAAAATACGAAGAAAACGTTGTATGGAAATACTATTTGAGTTCTCATGAGTCTTGTTTCAGTTTTTAAGTTCCAGAAGCCAGAGGTGTAACCATAAATGGATATCATCATGTATAAAGCCAGTCATTGAAAAATAGGGTAAATCCTGAAAAATTCACGAACCAAATCGAAAGTAAGCAGGAGATGTAATACACATTTCAATTGCTGACGGACTATCTTTTGATGAAAACCCGACCAATTGGACTGGTTATAGTAAGGCTGTATAGAGGGGAGTTAGCACAATTACCATTTCGTTGCAGGCTTGACAGATGTTGACATCTTAGCCTTGAAAATACACATAAAAACTTTGTTTGGTTTTTACAGCCCATATTTATTTACAACTTTATTTGATGACTTGTAACCGACTTAAGATATTTATTCAAACGTAGGAGAGCAAGTGTAGTCCTCCATATAGGTATATAATTAACTTTTTGGAAGAAACAAGCCCTCCGACAAATTACAAGTGAGCTAAGATTATGGTAAAGCATTCTTTGAAATACCTCTTTCCTAAAATTAATTTGAATGCCATAAAAAACATAACGAATGATAGAAATCTCACTTATTTAAAATTTAAGAAGTAAAATTTAACATAATTTTTATTTAGCAGTGGTAGGAATATGTGTCTCGCAAATGCTACAAGAAATAATGTTTAATAATTAATTTGAATAATGCTATTTTTCATTATTTTGATAACTAATTTTTTAATGTGATTAAGCAACGATATTAATTATTCTATTTTAGGAATGTAAATATAACCTCAAATCTAGCATCTTAGAATGAAATATGTAATTATTTTACCTTGCCTACGAATATTCAATTATTGAAACGCAATACTATCATATCACTGGCGTAGATAAACTACTTGTTTTATTTTCATATCAACTAATATTTAATGTTAAATATTTTCTTTAAACTCAGCTATGTTTTAACACACTGTCACCATATACTGAACCCTTCAACCCTGCAACGCAATTAAGTTTGGTCTCACCTATAGAGTGTACATTAAGTAATGGCCAACAATATATTATATTTGTTAGTACTGTTTATTCGTTATGATAAATATTATCTTACACGTTAATGAATAATTAAGTTAAAAATATAGTTCAAATATAGTAGTTTCAATACATTTCAATATTTTTCAATCTAATAAATATTCGAATACTTTAATAAAAAAAATTGAAATATTATTTTAGTACGATAATATTTCGCGGAAAACACTTGAAATATATCGAATACAAAGTGTATAAATGCTTATCACACAAAATTTATTTTATTGTTGTTATTCCGATTGAGATTTATCTAAAATCTTGAGTTACTCCATTTCTGAATAAGTGTTTCAAATTTTAATGGTAATGATACAGCAGTAGACATTTTATTGTTGTCACAGAAACACTTAACCTCGTGAAGTTCATTGAAAAACATAAGCATCTACTTGTATTATATTGTGTTTGACACAAATCACTACTTAATTTTAGCGTATAAAACGCTATCAACTGTTCAAGAAAGAACAAGAAAAAAATGATATCGCATTGTTTTAACTACAGAGATTAGAATTCTACACATTCTGAAAGGACGTGATATCGAGCAGATACATACTCGCTGACAAGAAGCGAAATCCTTTCTCATTACAGAATCTACTCTCGTAGTACTCCTTGACTTGCCAAACACCCGAGGCCGTTCAGTAAATTCAACTGAATTCCAGGACTAGTTGGAGCTGCAAAAAGTACGACCTTGGACCTCGCAAAAACATGAAGCTGCTGAAAATTTAATCTATGGAAAGTTGTTTACACAGCACCCTCGGGCCAGATCCTCGACGTCCAAGAGGAAGGAAGAGGGTGGAGTGGAAGGGCATCGAGGCAAAGGGGCTCGGAGCGCATGTGAGTGGTGAAAGGCCTCTTTAGGTTGTGGCTGGCACTAATTGACGAAACATCGGGATCCAAGCGGCGCAAGAGAAGAATTTGCTTCGATAGATAGCGAGATCAAATTTCGGAAATAGGAAATTCACGAAAACTGATTTCTAGTTCACACGTATTTTGAGTATTAATACCACATGAGTTGACTTATTGAGACAACGCAATAAACTACTAGGAAGGAAAATAATACGAATTTGTTTATGAAATGGTTATTTTCAGGATCTTCTGTAATATCATCGTCAACAAATATTATAATATCTCAAATGCCCGATAAAATACTGCACTTGCGTTTTCTTGAAAGAGATGAAATAATTCCATTGTTTCGAAATCAGGCTGTGATAAATAAGTAGTGTCAAATCGTTGACACAATTCGTATCTCAATACTTTCAAATTAATTTGATTACAAGTTTATTAATGGGACAAAACAATCAAGTAAATTTCTCTTGGTAACTTACAATATATCTACAGAATATGACAAAATCGACTTAAAAAATCATTTTTAACCCTCGAAAAATCTTGATTTTGCGCTTCCATTACCTAATCATAGATTTGATAAATTGTACTAAAGAAAATAATTATTTTCGTAATAGCAAAATGAATTGAGTGTTTATAATTGCATTTAACTTGATTTAGCGTTTTTCTTCGTCAATGCAGTAGAATGTGATGTAAATCTTCATGAGCGTTTTACTATGTCTATTGAAGTTATTTTATTTTCTATTGTGTGAAACAAACAAAATCACAGAAAAATAATAAAGTAATTTTACTTTGATTATTTATAGAGCCATCGTGGGTTTTTTTTCTATACGGACGTTAAATCATTAATTTTTGCCATCTTTTAGCGACAACCAACTTTATTTTACTCANGTTAAATCATTAATTTTTGCCATCTTTTAGCGACAACCAACTTTATTTTACTCACAACGTTTCTGCCACGATTTTGTCCTTCGTCTGGTTATTACATAAATACTGCAGTAAAAGTGACAGTTTTTAATTTATTAATGTAATAATGATAGATGTAATTGAGCTAAACAAATTACTTTTTTTTCTTGAGGCTTTAGGGATCGCCAACGTCAAGTTCATTAGAGCCCTTACCACATTACATTTACTCTTAGTATTCATCAGTCTCCTAGAAAAATTTCACTAGATGTCACTTACAAACTAATTGCCGAATAGAAGTAGGATATAAGCGAAGCTGTACACCAGAATATAAATAATAAGCGTCTTTTCTGATATAATAAATTTGTACTCTGTTTGTTGTTGCAAACATTAGAAAATACATTTGAACACCAGAGAATTGTCTCAGCAGTGACCGAATTCCAACATTTATTCCCAACTACAAATGTCAAGAGATTTTAAGAGAGTATTCTTTGTTGTTATAGAGGACTCGAAATAGATGGCTGGGCTACGGGGAACGTCGGCGGAACATTCTAGAACAATAAAAACATCCGCGACGAGGAACCCCAGGAAGAAATATTAATGAGAAAGAGAAGAAACAGGAATAAAAGACAGAAACCCCTCCCCCCTCTCCCAGAAAAAGGGGGAGATAGGGAAGGACTCAGAAAATAAAACAGACCGCACCCCGTAATCTTCCTCTTCGTTCTCCCCATTTCTACGCGGCGTCGCGTGCAAAAAAGTATGAATATAACGATTTGCTTTTCGGAAATCTTTCTCCTTTTTTTCGTCCAGCGAGCGTGTCTTTCCATAGGGAAAACGAAATAAAACGGACTTTACAGACTACGCGTTCTGCTCGTGTTCCCTTAGTTGGGGACCCATTAGCGTCTTTGGGTACAATCAGCGTCTCCAGTATCGGTCGGTTGAGGAGAAGCGATGGCGGAGCATTCGTCGTCAATACCCCGGACGGAGTCCGTCTGCTCTTGCTGCCTTCGTTGACGACGCTACAAAGCAGTTACGAAGCGGATTGAGGAAGTGACCTGTTATCGACGGGCATTCTACAAAGGCTGGCGCCTAGCACCAGTCTCGATCCAACTTGCGCGCTGCCGAGCTTGAACGCAGGACAGAGGCGAATGCAATAGTGAGGAAGCTTGAGGACGAAAGGGAGTGACGTCAGAAAAGTGGAGTGAGGTTAGGGTTTGTGCACCCAAGATGGCGTGCAGGTGACATCACTCTCATTAGATTGGTGACGCAATTAAGAACAACAAATTGGATAAATGCGATAGTAGCAAAGAATCCGTAAAATTTAACCGATATTTCTATTCGCAATATCCTCATACAAGCACCAAGCGCAATAAATTGATTAAAACTGGTCAAAAATATCATTTAATATAACTAACATGACAGTCATGGAATAAGACATCATCTAGTCTGAAAACATTGGTGCGCATATTTTTCTTGCAAAAGGCACACACTATTCCTTTTTATTCTCTCCTGTTCGCTTATTACAGTGATGTAACAATACATGTGGCATGAGTGACGATATATAAGGAGGTGAGAAGTATGTTAATTTCAGTAATATTGATGAAAAACTGAATTCATCTGTGAAGGAGGTAACTGTTAACATATTACGTAATTGTGTTGGACGTATGAAATTAGGAAGTAATAAGAGATTGATGCAAACAGGTTAAACGTAGAAAAGGTGTTAAAAACATATGTATCGGTAATTATGTGAAGAAATTCCGCATGAGGAAGTTATAAGTAATGGAGTTGATGTGTAGAAGTTAGACGTCACAAAGTAGAGAAGATTTAATGAACAGAGAACTTTGAGGGAAAGGAAAATATTGATAAATATCAATAAGGATGTAATATGGGAGAGAAACATGTAGCGAAGAAGGATAAAAGCTGATGGAGAAGATGCCTTGGATGTTCTGGAAGAAGAAGAAGAAGAAGAAGAAGAAGAAGAAGCCGTCATGAAAGCAGTCTTCGCCTAGCGAGCGCGTGTTTCGCGAGAACGAAGCTATTTGCGCATTTAAAGTCGATGTTCACAGAGATCGACGCGAGAAACGAGAGGAGACGTAAATCGTCGACGTCTGTTGCGAGGTGGAAACAGCGGCGCCGCCAATCAGAGGACGAGAGAGCTGTTGGGAAAATAATTACAGAGGTAGCAGTCTTTCCTTTTTTTATTCCTGTTTTGCTCAAAGGCTGCAATAAATCAGGTCCAAAAATTATTAGCCTTCGTTCAGAAAAATTCACTTCACTCTTTTGGGGGCAGATGATATTCTCGAATTTGTTTTGTATAAAATGAGAATTTTATTGTACGATTATTTGATGTAACTGAACGGTTAATCCAATGTCATCTTTTTATTGAAGGGAATGAATCAATGAAAGCAAATAATGTATTAGTTATCTAAAGTATTAAAAGTAAAATCTATATAAATGTATGTTGCATGGAAATCGGAAAAAGTAATGGATGAAATTATTTGAAATTTCACAGAATTTTACTTAAGGGTTATTGCAACTAAAATGCAAAGTATAATTAATATTGATTAAATACAAGAGCACAAAAACAAACAAAATCAGTAGATGTGAATCTTCACTCGCATGACTTGGTTATGAAGTTTCCAAATGTTTCCGCCAGAATCGTATTGCGTTACGTGAGACGGACAATCCACTGAACGTATAATCGATGTGACCAAACTGTAGAAGAAAAATCGTATACAGACTGTGAAGAACATTGTTTTCAAGTACATAACCTAAAAGAGAAGTGAAAATTAAAGAAATCAGAGGTCTTTACCATGTGCTTTGTTTATTAAGCTTACTGTGTAAAGTGTACTTTCCGTCTGCCTGGATCGTAAAGTATTTCGTAGATAAGTACATATAAGCATACAATAATGAAAACTGTGTTTATTTTTGTAAGATTTATTTTTAATTAAGAAAAGTGAAAATTTAATATCAAGAAAGTACAAAAACATGGAAACCAACGAATTAATGTAGAATATTATATAAGAACCTCGTGCTGCGCCAGGTAAAACGAGCTAGTTATGAAGAACCAGAAGATACCTCACCTCTAGGAATATTCGTACATCGTTCTAAGAAATTTCAGTTCGTTTGTTAATGAGCGATTATAATGACGTTTCTTATGTTGAAAAGTTTTGTTTTTCTTGCCATACACAATCGTAACAAAAAATTATTTTTATGAAGTTATTCCTGACATTAACTGACACACAAGCTGACGTCATATTAAGTTGGTTGAAGGCTCATTGAAGTCGTGTAAAAAGCAATTGGGGAATTANGGGAAATTAAAGTTCGTCGCGATCCGAAATTTTGACACTATTAAAATGTTTTCATTCGAAATATCATGAAATTAACAAAGGTTTTTCTTCCTTCACAACTCGCCATTTTTTAAATGATCTTCACGGTTGAAAATTATCTAACACAAAAATGTATCCAAAATTTGAAAAACGTGAAAACACTCAAAATATTGTTCATAATTGACAAGATATTACATTGTTGCATTATGTAACGTACTAGAACAGTTCTTTTTAGATAAAACGCGCCGAGAATGTTGAATGTGATCATGATACCAGTGTGCAATCCGCGGACGTCAAGCCGTGAAGTACGTCATTGTGCCTTTCCACTCGTTGACAAAGCGATGAGAGAGAAGTGTACTTAATGCAAAGAGACAACACTGAATCCACCGGACGCAGTCGTTCATCACCCGACTGCCTGATGACGTGGGATCCCGACTCTACGACCACCATGCTCCACGTGAGAGGTAACGACACTATAACTCTTCGCTGGAACCGGAACAATTACGAACGCCACCGCCGTCCTCAACGGCCAGCGTCGACTCGCCTCGCGATGTGCAGATGCTCTGACCCGGTTTCGTTATGTGAGCTATGTGATGGTCCAAAGGATCGCTCAAGTAAATGCTGACGAGCACAGAGGCGATCGGGGCACAGAAAAATTCAATTTTTTTTTTTTTCGAAATAATAGTTCTCACGGGAGAAAAATAGAATGCAACTACGAATTTTTAAATCACCTACTCGACTCTAACCTGGAACCTCACTACTCCAGCTAGCCTATTCCAGTGAACCTAAATCACACCCCATACAGAGGACAAGTGATCGCAGGAGGCTCCCTACGCCGGGAGCTCTTGTACCCGGTTTCCACGTACCTAAGTGTTGAATGTAATTTTTAACTACAACTTTCGAGTGCCTACTCGGGCAGACAATTATGCACTGTCTATGACCATGTCTATAGCCATGGGAGGCGAGGCGGGTGGTGCAGAGGTAGCACACCTNCTGTCTATGACCATGTCTATAGCCATGGGAGGCGAGGCGGGTGGTGCAGAGGTAGCACACCTGCAGCAGAAGTAGTGCGTCCCGGGTTCGAGTCCCGGTCCGTTGCAGTTTACACTTGGACACTCCAGATTGTTTGCAATCGTTTCATAAGTATACTACTCCATACTAAACACTCTACATTAGATGTGCTGTAAAACGTCACGTAAAGACAGGTTTGTTTTCCCATTAACGGAGGTGATTATATCACGTGACAAATTCAGAAAGAAACGATAAGCGATAGATGTAAAAACGAATACGACAGAAACGTAGAAGTGAAAGTCAGTGCTAGAGAAATTGAAATTTATCTAGATAATACTAAGCTCATTGTGCGAAAAAAGTAGTTTCGTGTTGCCATTATTGGAAATATTTTGACTATAATTAGTTTTAAAATGTGTTTTCCATCGTGAACAGAAGTCGAAAAAAAAATGGAAGGAAAAGGACAGAAAAAAAGATGAGAGCCCCAAAAAGTTTTCGTTTTGTTTGAATTAAGTCATAAAACGTGCACGTCAACGGAACGAAATAAAATGGAAGAAAGCACGGCGCACGTGTTAACCGAATTACCTCACAAATAAAATTTCCTATTTATTAGGTAAAATAAGTGATTGGTTCGGAAGGAAGTTAAGTATACTTAATGTCAACAAAGTTGTTACAAACTGTGTATTACCACATGGAGGACAATAAGCTAATCTAACCCGTGGAAGCAGAGAAATATTTTTTTTATTTCTCTACCCCCATAATAAAAATAAAAATAATTAGCAATATTTTATAATATGAACAGAATTTATGTTTAACACAATTCTAAAAATGTATTTAACAATCGCTTATTAGAATCTTCGAATCATTCGGAAACATTCCTATCAAAATGCACTTATTTGAATATCATTTAAGTCGAGGGAAATAATAAGAATATTATTAAGGAGACTGCCGCTCCCAAGCCAGAACATAGAAAGCCTATACATAACATTCTCCTCTACCGGAAGGAAAACCGGTGAAAAACCCGGGGTCAGGGTCTTCTCCAGTGTGTGTTGCGGGGGCTGTTGTACCGTACGCTGTTTCGGGATGCAGTCTGCTGTCAAAACGCCTCCTCCAAGTTCCCTTACTTCATACTTTCAAGGTGGAGGAAGTGTAAGAAGAAGAAAAGCAGAGAAGGGATGGGAAGGGCGTGAGTCCTCGGCAGCGGAGGCGGTGAGCGCCGCTGCACTCCAGGCGGCTGTTGCCAACTTCAAAGTGCGCCATAAAACACACCCAGCAGTCCGGCGCCGCGCCATTTGTCTGTCTGGTCGTGTGCAGCGAGGAACGTAGACGCGGCCATCGCTAGCGGAAGTTACGGCAAAGGTGGGAGGAATCGACGAAGGAAGAGGGGAGGAAGTTGTAATGGTAAACCTTGGGGAGATGGAATGCCTAGCTTCACATTCCTTAAGGTGGAATACAAAAATAGAATATAACATTAATGTTTTTACCAATATTTAAAAGTTATTTTATTTTTATTTTCTTGTCACAAAAATAAATTAACTGCCATGTTTATTTTTGTAGATGGTTAAAATCCATGCATAAATTTTATAAATAATACAGCATAAAGTAAACGGACCTCCTGGAATTGAACGTAGATGAGGCATGTACGAAGGAAAGTTAAATATGCAAGGATCGGTTTAGAGGATGATCAATTAAACTAATTCGGAAAGAAGTATTTTTGCTCAGATGGTGGTCAAGGTGGTAATATATCATTCAAATGAATAGAAATTACAATCTTTAAAACATCTCTCCATCTCTTTTCGTGTGGTTAGATGGAAGTTTAGGCCATATGGTCTGGACTTTACCATAACATGAAGTAAGACTAAATAAATAAATATGATCTAAATAAATTTTTAGATATCCTGATCACGCTGTTTATAAAATGCCGTAAAAACAACCGTAAAATATTTACGTTGTGCGAAATATATGCGGAGAAGTGGGTACACTAATCAGGTTAATATGGCAATAGTTTGAAAATTAGTTGAAACATTTATTTTTCCACTCTTCAGATTCCAATTCCAAACTTGGACTTTGAGAACAGCAGAACATAACATATGTATCACAAGGTTCAAGCAACTAAAGAGCAGAGGTTCTATAATAAAAGTATTATCAAGAGTCGATTTTCAGTTGGAGAGTCAATTTTTCGAGTTAAGTGATGTGCGAATTTTCCACCGTAAATTAAGAGTAATTTAATGAACTAAACTGGAAAAAACACAAATTTTCAACGTAATAGGAAATGTCAATGTGTTTTTACAGCTTTAATTGATAACTTTCAGCAATAGAAACTTACGTTATAGAAAGCATTCTTGAAGTATACGACATTTTCCATCTATTGAAAAACAGATTCACTTTTCCTGCTAACCACACATTTTTCTATAATCGAAAATATGTACATTTTTCGAAACTCAGAAATACGTGTAGAAATTTGGAAACGAAATTGAAGATGTAGCTGCATTCCTGTATATGCATGCTTACATACATTAAAAGTGTTTTGAACGAACTCTTACCATTGATTTTCAGTGGACTCCAATGTTACTTAGGGAATAATCTAGTCCTCCTGTGTCAGCTCCTTACTGCATTTCCAGAATGTTCACTTACTACATTTCACTTCATCAAATATTCAATTTTTTGCTTATAAATTTCCTTGTAATAATATTTTAAATTAAATATCCTGAACAATTTACCACTCTAACAACAAAATTCATTAATAGTATAAATAAGTGTATAAATTTCACAGCCCTGGAAAATCCACTGCTTCTTTAATGGAGATTGGGTGCCCAAACTCACCAAACAAATTACTCAATAACGTACATCGCATTTCTTACACATTGTTACTGAAACCCTTTTGATTTACTTTGATTTTACAGTCACAGAACGTGTATTATCTTAAAGGTTTTAATTTAATAATTCTACTAACAAACTGTAAGAACATAATGTACCTTCCTAAATTCCTGTAATAGTTTTAATTAATGAAATAAAATATTTCGAATTCTTTTACACGATGTGGAAAAGGTAACCTGCATCTTCTTGCGACGCTGCAATTATTGTTAACAAAGTATGAAAGGAGACTTTTAAATTATTTCCTGATAACTATCTGAGATTAAGAATGATTAAATCAGTTTCAAGTAAAAGAAAAGATTTACCAATACTTCAATAACTGACAAACATGTGTTGTTTGGTTATTGTCAGTGTTCATTTTTATAATTATTTCTGTTATCGCAATTAATTTATTACTACTATATTTTGACACTTGCTGCAACGTTATTCCATCGTGGGTAGAAGTCCCTAATTTTCCCTATGTACATTCGTATTTTTCCCGTCCTTCAAATCAATATATGGATCCGTCTCTATGCATTTTATGATGTATATTCGAGTTCTTCATGATTCATGAACATCATGCAGTCATCTTGTCAGTCTTGTCATTGCCATGATGTCTTTTTAAAACATTATCTTAGTTACATAACCATTAAAAATCAGATATTTTTCCATTGAGTATAACAGTACCAAATTATGAATGAATGAGATATACAATGTTTAACTGAACTCGTGATATACAAAGTTAATCTTTCACTCTTATCACGTGCGGTTTCGCGGGTCTCATTTCCCATCTTTATTTTCAAAAACAAATAATTTTTTTCTTCTCTCGAAACAAAGAAAACTAAAATTCAGTTGTCCTTTGTGTCAGTTATTGGCCAGGTTTCCCGACATTGTAACATAAGGTATGTGATTTATTTACACGTATTGATTTCGCCAGTGATTATTTTTCTAAAAATGCAATTAATTAGATTATAATTAAAAAATATCGTCAATGAACTATGAAAACGTAATTAAACGTGTATTACGAAGAGGATTTTCTGGTACCTAAACTGTTACATAATTCTGAATTAATTTAAATTGCTAACGAATGTCTAATATAAGTATAGTAAATAAACTATTTGCATAGAAAAGAAACCAATAATATACATTGTTAACTGACTGTAAGTCGTAGTGTGAATTGTTCTTCTCTTTGAGAGATACTTCCTCTTCCCACTGAATCCACTCAAAACACTTATAGTGTAAAGTGGATCATTTAACGTACAACAAATCTATTCTTAGTACTCCAAGAGATTTTCTCCAAATCGGACTCGACGAAGCGTAAAGAAAGACGTGCTTCCGATGGATCGATACTTCGCCCTCAAAACGACGCACGTCCGTCTGTCCGT
>NNCF01134179.1:422811-454793 GCA_002313205.1 Laupala kohalensis | reverse complement strand
AAAAAAAAAAAAAAAAAAAAAAAAACTGCACGGAGTGGGGTGTACATAAATTGCGATGATAACCGAATAGGTTGAACCTTTTAAGAGATTATTCAATATAATTGAAAAGGCAAAAAACAAAACAAAAACTCTAGTATTATATTTCTCCTTCGTTCAAAGAAAATATCAAAATCAAAACACAAATATATTATGTAATGTCCACATTCCTAGATTCTATAATAATATTCCTATTTGGAAAGTTTGTTTTCACGAACTCTTACAAATATGTTTACCGATTATGAAATACTCACTATTATGTACTTTTGAATAATATTAGTAGTAATGTTCATGCTTAGCTATATTTTTTATGTAAAAATATAGACTTCGCCAAAAAATCTTTTTTTAGTCAAAATTGTGCGCATTAACGTAACCTTATGTTTCCTGGCTTTTGCGTCATTATTATCTTACTCATTTTTTAAAATAGTCATAATTCTTTCACATTTTATGAAGCCAGTTTTAAATATGACATTTTTATGAGTTTTTAAATATATATAATCACTTCGTATTTCGATTTTTTGTTCGTGCTCATCACTGTCACCCTCTCCCCTTCGTGAGGTCTCACGTCGTTGCAGCAGCCGGCAGCGTGTCGTGGTTGCTGGACACGCACTCAGGGGTGAACGGAATGGAAACGGAGGACGCGGGACGCGGAGGCATGTTGGGGGTTGAAACGAGGGTGGAGAGAGGTCCTAACGCTAACGAAGGTCTCTGGGAGCACGCGCCAAACCCCATCCCCTGCGCCTTCTTCACGCATCCTCACCACGACCGTCGGAGGCCGCGTAGGAAACAGGACTGTCTACACAGCAAAGGGGGTGGTAATGGTCAACGCAAGCACATTACAGACGAAATCACTCGCGTGAAAGGGTAGCTGCGGCGGTGATAAGGCGAGAGGAAGCGGTGGGGTGGAGAATTGGGTTTGGGGATTGGAGGATGGGCGAATACGGAGTGAATAGCTGTCACCGACCGAACTGGTAACAGAGGGACGACCACGCCGCCGTCACGGCACCGCCAAGCGTCAGTGTCAATGGTAAGAGCGCCCCGCAGTCTCTTGGTCCGTCCACGACGTGGGTGCGGGGGGCGGAAGTGGAGGCAAGCTGTGGTGTGGTCCATGTCACACTCCACAGCGCGCCAGTGTACCGAGGCATATCGATCGGCGGATCGGATACGTCAGCAAATCGAGTCACGTGATCCTCACTCACCAGGAGGACGGATATCATAAGTTGGGTTTTTCCGTACGGAACTAGCGGAATATTGTTAAGAATCTGATAAATCCTGAACTGCAAACAACTGAGGAGAGAAGACACCTGGTTTGTCAAACTATAGAGTTTACAAAAAGAAACAAACTTATTTGAGTATTTTTTTTTTACTTTTTTGAATAATGGTCACATTATTTATAAATAAAATATTACTGCATTAAAACTTAAATATATTTTAACTCCTGTGAAATATTGTTTCTTCAGTGTCCTTCGAATGTGTTTTTCTATTATCAGATTCACATTTTGTTTTTATTGGATACATTTGAAGTAAGAACCACGTAAATCTTGAAACTGCATTTAACTATATAAGAAATTATATTCAACCATAAGATCTGATTGGCCAAATTCCTTTTCTTTCACACATTGATGGGAAAGGACCAAGGAAATATTTCGGTCTAACTTTTCCACAGGTTTAGAAAAATTTATTAATTCCCGGGAAAATAAAAAAGAAATATGTTGAAACAAGTAGGCAATTTGAGGCAATAATGGGAAAGTTGATCTACTTTCCTTAATTCTGAGAAACGTAGTTAACAAAATATTCCCCTTTTTGTGCACTTGTTCTATTTTCACGTTCTTTCATAATATAATAATTATAATGTATTTTCATAATATAATAATAATAATTTATTTTCATAATATAATGATATCTTACTTTAATACTATATTTCTCGATCGATATTTATAGTAAGAATATTTGAGCAACACCATCGGATTACGTATGTGTGTATGTGACACTCTTCACATATGTGGCTCAATAGTATGCATACTTTGCGCCTGGGGAATTTCATTTTTACATTTTTGAAAGTCAATTTGTGCTAGAATTCCCCTAAATATCTAAATATTAACTGACCTTTATAACAATGATGGTAGTTTCCGTTATATCTCATAAATATAATTTTAAACTAAAATATAATAAAATTCAAATTGTTTATTCTCAATTATATTTATATGTGCCATTGAGGATTAGGCAAATCATTTAAAACGAGCAAACAAAAACGTATTAACTTCCTTTAAAAATAATATGTGTATTTACTATTCACTATTTTCATACAGACAAATCACCGATTTTTCAACCTAGTTCACAGTTTACTGCATGCTATATCAAACAAGATCGCATTTTTAAAAATGCGCCACTACATGTATTATCTAAAAAGAAAGATAACTCCATTGTAAATGAACTAAATCTATCAAGTGATAGAGCAACTTTTATCTCCACCAAATTTATCTTGAGCAATTCAATACCAAACATTATGTTCTAGTACCAGGCATCAATTGATTTTGGTTAATCGGCGCATTCTTAATGGTCCATGATCTTTAAAGCCATTGCAAGTGGCAATCCACTGCTTAAAAAGTCTGCCACCATTAGCTGTCCACAAAAACCACAGCGCTGGCTACATTGCAGCCCTCAAATATTGGCGGAAGAAATGAGAGATCAAACACACTCAAGTTTCCGGTTTGCTCTCCAGACACTCTCTAAAGCGGTGGCAACCTTCTGTGGATTAAGCTTTTTAAGGTCAATATTTAATAGAAGGTCTGTTTCCTCGGAAATTTTCTGGAGAGTTAAAAGCTACGGAAAAGTATGAAGAAGAATAAAATAATTTCTCGTTTGATGTCTTCATACGTTTTAATTCTCAACTAAAATAAACTTTAATAAACGAACGTAAAGAAAATATTAATTGTTTGTCAATTCACAAGTTGATGTATTTGATGTGAGGTATAAATTAAAGTAACAAGTTATTTTTAGTATAAATAGTTTTTAATATTTTATATAATGTGAAAACTTCGTCGTGATATTAGTATATACACAAATATTTTACTAACTGAATATGAGCTACCTGAGTACTATGCACGAATATTTCTTACATACTAGCTGAATCATCTCTCACAAGAATTTTGTAATGTCTGCAAATTCTTTCTCACACCCTCTTTGGATCCACTGAGAATGTTATCCATTAATGATAGTTTGACATGTCACCTCCATCTTACTCTCTTCCTAGCGATGTTACAGCTGTCTTATTCACATTGCGCTTGTTATCAGGTAACCAATTATTTGTGTTTCAATTTTGGTTGAAAGAGCTCCCAACACTTCAAAGATATCGAGNGTCACCTCCATCTTACTCTCTTCCTAGCGATGTTACAGCTGTCTTATTCACATTGCGCTTGTTATCAGGTAACCAATTATTTGTCTTTCAATTTTGGTTGAAAGAGCTCCCAACACTTCAAAGATATCGAGGGATACACATTTCAATCCCCCCATTTCACCGCCTTACAGTTGAATTTCCGTATTTTCTTTTCCTAGCGGATGTCTACACCCTATAAGGGATTTACCTGCCAAATTTCAGTTTGTAGGCGTATTATTCTCGTTATTCTCTAATTTTCTTAAGACATTTACTTTGACAGCAGAAGCAGTTATTAGTGTCATCTTGGAACAGGCAAGATCTCGCATACTTAAAAACGTATGTACTTGATTCACCAATTGTACATTTTCTACACAAGTAACTGATAATTTTTTCAAAGCATGCAAAATGCACAGGACTGATTGATTCGAAAGAGTGCAATGTTAAGTGTCATCTCATTTTTACCTAATTATCTTTTCTTTGAGTCATTGTTTCCGTATCTGGTTCCACGCAGAAATTGCTCACGGTGAACCCCGGTTATTATTATTATTATTATTATTATTATTATTATTATTATTATTATTATTATGTCTTTTCTGGGAGAGTGAATGATGCTAGCAATTCAGGAGAAAGTGATTCCGACTTTAAACTACGGGAAATACATCATAGACGAGGAAATTCCATCAGATTAGTACAGAAAGTGTAACTATTGACCACATAATAGCCGGTTTCTCAGCGTTAACCCCGAAAGACTACTTGGAGAGACACAATATGGTGGCTGCTACTGTACATCAAAAACTCGCGGTTGTTCACAATGCACTCAATGAAGTGAATCCAGTGTACATGTACGAACGTGAAGCAGTAATTGAGAAGGAAGAAATTAAGTTGTATTGAGATATTGAAATAATAACGGATCGGACCTTGTCTTACAAGAAGCCAGGCATAATAGTAATAAAGAAAAGGAGTAAAACAAACCTTTACAATTAACATTTCAATCCCATTAAGCAACAACATGTCCAAGAAACATGAGAAGGTAACCAAATATTTAGGTCCAGCCGCAGAGATACGAGAGATGTGGAATCAAGAAAAAGTCACCTTTATTCCGCTTATCATCTCTACTGCTGGAGTCATCCCCACGACACTCCATGAAGGGTTAAGGCTGTTGGGACTGCATCCCAGTACCTACAATGTTATGCAGAAATATGTGGTGCTCAATACATGATCTGTAGTTCAGAGATTTTTAGACAGTACTATAAGCCATACATAATGCCTTGGTGATATACGCGCATAATGTATTATTTAACCAGTGAAATTTATTTAAATAATGATAAAAATAATGCATGGTTTTCCGCTCCCATTAATTGTGGCCCATTTCTCTTTTGATTGTCGGAACCACATTCGCAATTTCGACGTTCCAAACTCTCACTGCCATCTGGTAGTGGAAGTTGAAACTGTACTTGGGTGCATTTTTCGCCAAGAATTAATTTTGCCGAGAATATCCTATCTTTTACTTGTTTACGGAGATTACTATTTTACTTGTTTATTATTCATGGTACCAACAGCATAACAGAGCGATACAAGAGGATAAAAACTTAACCTTTTTTTCACCATGTTGCAGTAGCTCAGTAGTGGCGTACTCGTCTGGAGATGGCCCTGGATCGAATCACTCCGTAGTCGAACTTGAATACGGATATTGTAAAACAAAGTTCTTATAGAAATGAGTGTTACATATGATTTAACAAGGTAAGACGTTGTAATAAAAAATGATAATTCAACATTTTCAAATAAGTCGTCTGATGCGTCGAATAAGCGTCTGTTTTTACGACGTTGTGAAGACGCTGTTCTCCGACGTTGAATCGACGTTACATGCGTACGCGTTGGCAACGGCTTCACGACGTTGTTTTGTGACGTCGACACGACTTTGAAGACGTTGTAACGACATCGTTACGACTCGAAAGTTCTTCGTGGGGTGTTATGGACCTGTTACATTTATTTATTTATCGTTTTAAATTACGACCTGTTACAAATGCTCGCGTACAAAGTACTGAGTCAGTGAGTGTATGAAGATTGCAATATGCATCCAAACGTGTAAGGATCCAATGTACAAGTTTTTAAAAAGTGCATTTCAATTTTTACGCACATTTTCACTTATTTTTATTAATTTTAACTGTAGATAATTTGGGTCGAAATTTGGCAATAAATATGGTAAATCAGAGATACTAATGAGTTTCTGTAAAGATTTTGCAGTCATGCTTGTATGATGAAATGTGTGTGAGATACTTATTTTTCAAGGTACGTAAATGAAACCACTTACAAATAAACGTGGACTATATCAAAGTCCTGCCTCAGGTAGAGGCATTTGGAAGACAATTTACGAACTTACTATATTTCAATCCATTTAGTATTAAAAAACTACATCATGAAAATGAACGATGACGATCCCTCCCAAAATAATATTTCTATGGTCGAGAAGATAATATTTGTAACGACATATTATTTATGACAATCGTTTCTGTAAATATGTTTTACTTTCGTCATTATTAAAGTTACCTTTAAGAAATTAATATATAGCGATGACGATATTCACAGCAGCCTCACATAATAGAAATGTTTGATTAGAGTCAATAACTGTTCGTAATTGGAGGCAGATAGCATGTTTTCAAAATAGAAACTATTTTCTTAAGTTTCCAAGGGATTCATTCCACCAAAACGAGTATTCCCAACCAACTTTCGCATCGAACTTTCATTAAATTTCTACCAGAATACATTACATAAATGAAAAAGGAAAAAAGCATTAATGATCAATATGAATTAAGTAATGTGACCTATATTTACGACATCGAAATTCTTTGTATCGCGAAATAAGATTCAAGAACGTATTATCGTGAGTAGTACGAAAAACATTTGAAATGAAGTAAAATATTTTTAATGAAGTTGGGAAGCCTTTCGTAGTTTATTATTCAATGTATTTTTTATATTCGTATACATACAATCTATGTACCAATTATGTACATCAGAAAAATATTTAAAAAGCATTTTTATATAACTTTGTACCCGGTTTGAAATATATATTTCAAAATGCAAACACAAATGTCAAAACAAAACATTGATAAAAAACTGCTTTTGAATAAATTTATCTATTTTTGCATAATTAAGAGATATGTAAGTAACATCAAGTGCGAGGATCGTGAGATAAAATACAAAAAATTAAATTCTAAAAATATTTTTTGTGTTAGAAGATTCTGCGAAGTATTGCTAACGACAGACGTGCTTCGAGGTTTCTTCTATTGAGACATTTGAAAAATAATTTTCATTACATTTCAAGTTTCGGATAGAAAAAAATAAAATCAGAAGTTATTTTTATTTTTTCTCCATTACGAAGTTAACGAAGTTTTGATTACATAAAGTAACCATTTAGACAAAATTCACAAAATTAGAGAATAAATATCACAATTACTTGACCTATATTATTTGGTTCTATTTACGAACTATATTATTTCATAGCAATTATTCATTGTTATTAGCCCCATCCTGGCCCGGGTTTTTCTCCGTTTTTCCTTCGGGTAGAGGCGGATTTATTATACAGGTTCTCTAGTCTTTGTCTAGGGGCGTGATTATTGTAACAATAAATCGTGAATGTAGTGTTATTTCAATTCTCATGATCTTTAAACACTACTCTGAGAATAATCTATAGTTCGATAATAACTTGTACATGTAATTTTTTGTTAAAAATTACAAACATATTGACATTCTATTAGTATTATAACTCGCAGCCAACTTTTTATCTTATCTAGGAACTTACGCAAAAAAATTTTGAATCCGCCTCTACCTTAGGGCCCTTGATCGGAATTGATGGGATGGTCCCTTGCTTGCTTCCGGAGAGTAAATTAGTTTTTTTTTCCTCCACGTGGTCATACGCAGTTTGTACTGTTTTTTGACAATGCATTTATTATTTATTTATATTTATTATTTCAAAACACCCTAGGGAATTAAACGTGAAATAAACCTGTGTTATAGATATCCGTATACCTATCGAGAAAAAAAACAACCCAGTAACTCATTCTTAGGAACGGAGCGTGGATAATAACCATCAATCGATCGTGCTTGACAGATTAATGTGATAGCCAGAGGAATAATCCATTTTCTAAAGAGTTATCATTAAAATTGCGGCTTGTTAGGTATAATTAGAGACCTTTACTCAGGAAAGCATTGACAGATAGAAATATCTACTTTCTCAAGTGAGAAAGAAATCACATTAAAGAAATTGACTGTCTGTAATTAGTTCAATACCACGCAATGGAAGAATTGGAAATTCAATATTATTAATCGCCGATGAAGTGGGTCAGGGAGGGATCGGTTTGTCGATCTACGAAAGGGAATATAATTAACGACCTTAATGAACTTTCTAATCGGCAGAAGAAATGGGAGAACGGGTTACCGATTGGGCATTAATTTGTGCGCAACTGATACAAAAGTTGTTCTACTCATTTATTTAAATACATAGTGTAAGTTAGCGATAAAATGCAATAAATCAAACAAATGAAAATTGAAATATGTTCAAGTTACTTTTACATTAAGACAAATGAATATGTTTTCTGACTTTTCTCTATTTTCGTCTTGAGAAAAGTGAAAACTTGAAATAAGAACAAAATTTACCGTAATTTTCTTCAACATCTTTTCACGATCGATAAACAAATTCTAAAGAAAACTCATTTTCTTGTGAACCGAAGAAGGAGAAACCAGAAATATTTCTTTAATCTGAAAGGAATGTATAATATTCATTTTTTCTTTCAATTAATTATAGAGAGAAAACGTATCTTTATTGTTATAATAAGGTAAGAATTTGGAGTATGGTACTGAAAACAAAATAGTTGGTTGTCGGTGAGGGGATACTAGTATTCATTTTAAGAATACATGAAAGATTTATTGTCTGCTACCAATAATATTACACAATAATAATTATTTTAGATATAAAATTACATTTACATGTAAAGTTGTGGGTTTCTAGTATATCATAGAATAATTAAAATATTAATAATAATGTAATTTTATGAACAAATCTGTTGAAGAAATCTGTCAGATGTACAAAATTAAGAGATATAATGATTGTAATAAAACATTTCGTCTGGTGTGACTGTGTTTTGTGTCGTGATTCATTGTCATATACTTTCCTGGATGTGTGGGTCTGCAAGGAGATAGAGTACAAATCGTATGTGCGAAACCAAAAGAAATACTCAGTCATTCACACTAAGTAGAACCAGTAAATATTTGTTAACAGTTTTTTTTTACATTTTTATTATACACACTGTATAAGGAAAGTATACTAATCGGTCTAAAAATAAAATTTGGGATCTCTTCAGATCTATACGAATTGGCTCTACGAGAATCTATTTTCAAATTTTTGCGATGATGTGCAATGCTGTATGTGTGTAAGTGAGTGAAAATTTTTGTTTATTTGATAACTCAGGAACAAATTAATGAAATCCAACCGAAGTAGAGAATTGTCTTTGAATATATTGGGAATGGAAATCTTTTTCTGAACAGCTCATTCCGATTTCATTTACACGCCGCGCACTACTTCCGGTTTCTAAAAAAACCCTTAATTTTGAAAAAATGAATATAAACAATTTTTGAACATAAAATTCATCGTAGAGATTACTAAATAGCATTTCCTTTCGTCCACCATTTTCGAGATACGGTGAAGAGTAATTACGCAAAAAAAAGGGTGTTAGTTTTCCAGTATAGTATGTGTAAGAAATCTTGGAGGCGCCTTATTTAGTTCAGCCTATGAGATTAATGCAAATAATTTCATACATGTTGATCTGTTTAATATATTTTTTTATGATTATGTATGTTTTATTTTTTAATTATAAATTATTTTCGAATTTGGTTTTATTTCTATTGAGGCTTTTAGTACAATGATCTTTCTTGAAGAATTATACTTGGAAGATTGAATGGGGCTCACTCCAGATATTTATTTTTGGTTTCGAGTAAATACATATTTTTTGGTTTACGAGTAATATATTCCATCTCATGACACTGCAATTTAATGTATCACTCTACTCCTCCCTCTTCGTGATACAATCACGAACAATATCGATCTTCACTGCAAATAGGAAATTAAAAAGCAATACGAGAAATACAAAACATGTACTCCATTATTGAGAACGTGGTTAATTATGCACTGAAAGGAGCTGCTTTTCAGAAAGTGATAACCTTCCTTTCTTCTTGTCCTCTCACTTGCTCTCCATTCTCTCGTTCGTGAAGGAGCGAGCGGTCGAGTGCCTGACTGCGCCGGAGCCATTAACAGTCGAGGGACGTCGCGCGACGCGGAATGAGTAGCGAAACCAATTTAATTGCAGAGGACTCGCGCGACGCCGCCAGCTCTCCAACAAGCAAGGAAACTGAGATAAAAGGAGAGCAGACATTAATAGTAATACAGGAATTTATGAGGTGTCTTTGATTTTTCGATATTGTATATTAAATTTTACATTATTTATTGAGGAAAACGTAAGAGTCTCTTTCTGAAGTATTTATTGCAAAAAGACTTTTCAAATGCATAATGGCGACCTTCAGAACTAAAATAAAAGATATTACTAAAATATAGAAACGTACACAAATGATAAAATAAAACAAAATATAGTAAATTGAATTGAAGTTGTTAAAATATTAGACGAATCCGTTTAAAAATTGAATGAAGAAAAATACTGAAAGAGGTAAAATGTTTTCATGTTATTCTATATATTTATTAGGACCTTCTTATTCACTATTTTTATGTTTTTATTTTACACGATAAATTTATCACATTTTTCTTCATTCAAATTTCAAATAAATTCGTCTAATATATTTACAACTTAAATGGTATCATGAACTTGTTTGTCCCGGACAAACAAGCTCATACTGACTCCGGTCGCCGAAGCCTACGTTTAATACATGCAAAAATGGTATTAATACATGCAAAAAAAATTCAAAATCACAGACACAATGCGAATGCGAAGAATTCAGTTCATGGGACACTTAGAAAGAATGGATCCGAACAGGCTAACGTACAGAATAC
Source organism: Laupala kohalensis (assembly GCA_002313205.1). Lineage (NCBI taxonomy): Eukaryota > Metazoa > Arthropoda > Insecta > Orthoptera > Trigonidiidae > Laupala > Laupala kohalensis. Next base: position 444,327 of record NNCF01134179.1, on the reverse strand, counting down.
ATATATTCATAGGCGGGGTTTCGAGAAGAAAGAAAGAAGGACCACCCAATCTACATGGTCAGCACAACGGAGACACACCCACTCATTGCTCATGAAGGAATACTGGGCCAAAAGGAAGGTAGAAAGTGTTGATTCCGCATGGTCTTAAGTAACCCATTCGCGAAGAAGAAGACATGCAATTCAATTTTCTGCATTTTATCATTCATGTGTGTTACTCTGATTTATATAGAACTTAATATCATATTTTGTAGCGCTGGAGATGGTCGAAAAAGCTATTTTCAATAAATAATTCAGAAAGTGAAAGTATGTTTTCCTCAATAATATATGAAAACTCTTTCAATACCTCACCTAATATATTATACTATTAACCTCCAATATAGTATCAAAGTACATGATATTCGTCCTTCAAAAGGTCGTAATTATTTATCTTGATTGTTCATTTTAAGTAATATCTACCTGGTATTTGGAATACAAATATATTTCTTTGATATCATTGTTGAGATGAAGTGACCCATATGCATGTTACGAAAATTGTGTGTCCAAGGGAAAACAATGAATCAGAAAGAAACAATGCGTTTTTAAGTTAACTTTATGTGAGGGGAAAATATTAATGTTATTTGACATATCTGGTCAAGTCCCAAGTTCACGTTTTACAGCCAAATATGTGAGATATTTTGTGGTTTAAAACTCTCTTCACAAAATCGGTTTTATTTTGTAAGGAAACGTTTATCGGAATAAAATACTGTTAACGTGTAGCCAGATTAATTTAATAGAAATCGTTTCCAGAAATTAACGCTTGCTTCGACTATTTCAGCTCCTTTACACGAGTTATTTTACTTCTTCATTTTGAAATAATTCATCCTCCTTTCTCATATATTTTCCCAGTAACTTTTCTCTTTCCATATTACTTATTTATTAAATCTTGTACTGAATCTACTTTGTTCTTTAAGCCTGATACAATACTTCAAAGAAACTCTCGCTCATGATAATAAACTTAGAAATCTCAAAACCCTTTTTTAGACGATCACAGTACTTCTCTTATACAATACTTTGAAATTAAAAATTATTATAATTGGAAAGTAAAAATCGGAGAGAAATTCGAATTTTCGACTTATCATAGTTTTTCCACAGTGTTTCATTGCATTCCAAGTACACTTCAAACGAGAGAACAGTACTTCTACTTCTTGTCAATTCTGTAAGTCAAACATGAATAAAAATTGCGTAACCATACTGGAAAAGACCTTCCATTCATATGTACATTCAAGAATAGGAATGTGCGAGTGTATCTATTATGCGCTGAGAAACCTTTTTTCATTAATTTTCTCGAGTTGAAGAAGAATTATATTTTTTTATTTGTTCGGTACCTCACAGGAAGAAAAGATTTTCAAAATTATATTGAACGAGAGTATGGCATTTTCAGAAGAAATTGCTTCATTATTTTCTTATGCAACGATAACTCATTCACTTATAACTAATGAGACTTACTTTACCAGAAACTTACTGAAAGGAGATGAATAACAGTAATTTTAATAGAGGGAATGCCAGAGAAAGTCATTTGGGGGAAATGAAATGAATGAGTGTGAATATAATTAGAGTAGAATGAGCATTATGTCTTAATGAAGGGCGATTTATACAGCTATATAGTATCTCATTTGGGGTAATATTTCAGAAGATATAGCAGTAAAGGAAAGGAAATATTAAGACGCCCAACATTACGACGTTCGCTTTGTCAATATAATTTCGAAGAAAAAAAATTCACAATTCTGCAAGAGCACTGTTGTATTATAGTTCCTTTGCATTATGTAATAATCACATATCGTTTTATCTCATTAAAATTAATGCAAAATACAATTGCTGCATTATATAATGAAAGTGCTGAAATATAAATTAAAATACAATACTACTATCTCATCTCACAATCTCGCAAACAATACTCCATAGCATGAACAGTATTGATGCAAACAATGGATACGACACTGCTTTCAGTGACATAATATTACACACAAGAAAAGCAAATCATCTATAAACCGGTGCATTTCCCTCTCACAAACTAATTGAAGCATTCCAAATTACATGTAATGTCTTTTACAATAATATTATATCAGAAAATACAAAAATTAAAAATACGAGGATTGACTTTGACTTTTAATTCCTCAAAATGGTAGAATAGAGAAAACCTCTCACGTAATCTCTTGAATGGTGGTTAACCACAATGCGAGGTAACGGTTAATGATGTTATATTATATGAAAGCGGGAGACAGGCCTGAGGTTGTAGGAATCTCGACAAAGTATCGCATTTTCATTGTATATAACATCATTAAATCAAAACTGCCTAACCAATGCCAAGTGATACGTACTTGAGAAGTAAGACAATCAACAGACTGATCATTCGAAGGCACAAGTGAGTTGAGGTTATTTGTATACATGTTGTTTTCAATGTTAGAGAAAGTATATGGCAATGAAGATACGTAAGTGGTGACCAAGGAAGAATCGTAACCAGAGAGATTAGGGTCGTTTCACAGCAGACGACAGTTCTCGGAGACACATCGCTGGGTCGTTTCACACACTGAGATCGGTTTTAGACACACGAAACAGATATTGCGATTATTTCGTTGTCTTTGCATTTCTCAGGGAATTTGAATTGGCGTACCGGGGCGCAAGTTGAATAGGGAACCAATTACAACAACAGATCTGGAGGGAACCAATGGAAACTCGTGAGTCCAGAGATAATATGACTCATATCGCGCACTCAACTTATCTGACCACTCATGTCCTGGCGACACGTTGCTCTGGTTGGCGAATAGAGAGACGGGTCGCGCGGACAGCGGACTCGAGTCTTAGTGTGTGAAAGCATTCTTGGAGATTCCGTGTTAAACTCCACGTGACCCCGAGACCGTTCGCCTGGTGTGAAACTGCACTTACATGAATACGTTTCGCCATGGACGTGTAGACTAGAAAGTGTAGGAAGGACCTACTGAAACTGGGTAGGAAATGCCAGGGTGTTAAAATTTTATTATACAATGTAATGGATAGCGACCATGAGGTGAAATCATAAATTTCGAGACATTTACGTGTCGTCCCATGTGCGGGGATCTCATCAGAGCTATTGTAATCAAATGTTTAAAAGGTTTCAAAACATGGGACGAAAAGTAAGCTGTATGTAGTGCGTGTTAAATGCTTTCTCCACGTGGTTACTATCTATTACATCGTATTGTATTAATAAGTAAATATAAGACAACATCGTACAACAATTATTAAAATTTTATTGATATAAGTTTTTACAAAAGAGATGTGTTCGAGGAGATTTTTGAAGCTTTTAGTTGTTGATATGTTTCACACACATAATTACAATCATATTATCCTGAAATTTTTCAAAAACTTATTTCTATGTTTAGTGGCGATGCCACTCAGAAGAGAGTTGAAAGATAATGTTAAGAAAGAAAGAGAGAGACAAATGATGGAGAATATAATGACCTTTGAGTCCAGGGAGCGGGATGAAGGATAATCCAACTGGGGAACAAATGTATGAAACTTCGTTCCTTCATACCTCAGAGCAAAATAGCTTTATAAAACATTTCAACTCCACATATTGTTCTTTTTAATTTATAAAGGATCTTGTGATAAATAGGTGTACGTATTGCAGTTTCAACTCACAGGTATCTTTTTTGTTTGAAAATTATTTCTACAGTCTCATCAGTAAAGAAAAGATTCTCTTAAGAAAGTTCAACATGTATTCTTCCTGGTTATAGGTTTCAGACAGTAATGAAAATTTTATGTACTATTAATATTCCATTCGACATGCACATGTTAAAGAGAATCATTAAGATACAAAACTGATTTATTTCATGATCACTTGATGGTTAAAATCACATATTCACAGTGGTTGAGGACAACAACGTTTCGAGATCAATACTCTAGCCTCGTCTTCAAGTTCATTTCATTCCATTAGGTTGCACTACTACACATATCAAATGTTGATATGTCATTAACAAAATATTGTGAAATTCACATTTTAAAACATTGGTATAAAATTTTTACATGAGAATTTCACAACATTTTGTTAATGACATATCAACACTTGATTTGTCAACCTAACGGAATGGAATGAACTTGAAGACGAGGCTAGAGTATTGATCTCGAAAAGTTGTGTCCACAACCATAATGAATATGTGTTTTTAACCATCAAGTGATCATGAAATAAATGTTTTGTATCACATAATGATTGTCTTTCAAATATGTGGACATCGAATGGAATATTAATAGATTATCTAGAAAATCACAGATTGAGTGACGTAAAATCTGAATTTCATGTACTAAATGATTCGTTGTACAGTGAGTATGAACATTCACGAAATTAAGCAAATGTTACAGCATTCATTCACCATATTTAGCTGATCTACAGATCATACGCCAAAGAACGACGTTGTGTACAAAAATGCGTACTAATAGGCTCATTTTTTATTTGAAGCACCATTACACTATTCTAAGGAATGCTTCTCAAAGTCAAAATATGGTGAGTAACGAAACAGTTGCACCAGTCTCAGAAAACCGGTCAGTTTCCTCTCTTAAATAAAAAAAATCGTCTAGTGAGCTTCGTTACTCTTAATTTCTATTGACACATATGTGACAAATAAAATATAACTACCTCATTATTATATGGTGATCGAGAAAAGAAATCAGGACTATGACTGAATTCTCCTGTACCAATGATTACACTTACGTTAACCTATCAGTTCTCATTGCCGAGTTCACCAATAAAAAACCTTTTTTTACAAATCAGTAGGCAACAAACCTAAACTCAAAGATAGCGCAAAACGAAAACTGTCTTCAAAATAAAACTCCTGTTGAAAAATGAAAATTTAAGAAAAAGTTCATTTAGACACACACACTTAAAAGATTTCTTCATAGGTTTTACGTTACTTAAGATACAAATTTCCATGACAAACTGATAAATGGAAATGTAGCGAATATTGTGAACTTCTACTAAACCTCGCGTGATCTGCGACGCAATAATATGAATAGCTCTCTTTTAATTACAGAGTGATATCAATTCGTACCAAGCACTCTCGTCCATTTTGAGTGAAATGGATGGAACTATGGAACTTGCCGTTACTCGAAAAAGAGGTTATCTGAAAAGCAGAGAATAACCGCTTGCTTTCTATAGATTTTGAGGAAGAGTGATAAATATTTCTCGTAAGTTTTTATTATTTTCGAAAGAAACGTATTGGAGGAACACACCCTTTTGAAGAATCAAAACACAGAAGCATATTCTTAAACATGAGAAATAGGAACATAGGAACCCGTGTGTTTTGTATAGGAACATAACTTGTGTAGTTTATATAGTTTTGCGTTTTTATAACCGTACAATAATTTAGTATGTAAAAGAAAGACTTACTCGAGAAAAAATTATTGTATTTCAGTTTATTTGAGCTAAAATGCTAAATGGAGAGATATCACGTTAGAATTTCACAGGGAATTTTTCTCTTTCTGGAACAAGGAATGGTTTCATTTTGTTCTACTACATCAAATCTATAAAAATATGTATCTTTGTAACATTTACTATCTCAATATGTAAGCGAAGTATTCTTTAGTGACTCGCTGAATTTCTTTCATCAACGCAGGAAAAAAAATAAAAGAGGCAGATTCTCGAAATTTTATCGGGTCTTTTGTTTAGTAAAAAATGTGTGATTAAAAATTCATATTTTTAAGAGGATTCAGGGAGGAATGTTTTTGATTTGATATATTACCACTGATACGGTTTACAACAAATTACAACGAAGGGAAAAATTATGACAACAAAAATACCATAATGGTCGGGCCGGGTTTTTTATTCAATAAGTAGGGAGAAGAATATTTAGCACAACGCCATGATAGATGAAGTAGAAGATGCAGTAGGGGATGAATTTGATAAAAAAACAAATTTGTTTCTGATAAAATGTAATTATTTGCTATAAATTGTTATTAATTACTATTACTGAAAGATATTAATAATTACTTTATTATTGGATTCTCAATTTGCAAAGTGAAATATTGATCCACGTACAACATTTCTATGAAAGGAAAACAATTCACACTTCCTAGTGAGAGCAAAGGATCGCAAAACAACTTAACACTGCTGGAATTATTTCACTTTCTTTGATGCAATGCTGAATTTTGGATTGCTGTTCCATTTCAAAAGCTGAAGTTCATCCTTACGGGTTTCCCATAATTATATTGACGCTTCAAAGACAATAATTAATGAAGACCCGTGTTTCGCGACTCCAAAAGCCATTGTTCAAGTCCCTTTCACATCGACTTAACAACTCTCGTTGAAAACTCGGTATCTGTCTCTTGGTTCTTTAGGGAAGATTTGGGAGAGCTCCTGCAAGCCTCGTAACAGAATTGAAGACCTCATCTTCCCTTAGTGATTCTACGCCGTCTTAATTTTCCGGTCTCTCCAAACCATCAACATTAACACTTTTTACAGGATGCTGGATGGATAATCATCAGAATCCAGGAGCTATAAAAAGAATAATTGTTTTATAAGCTCTTTTTTTTAACAATTACTATAAACGGCCACAAGAAATGCACGTATTTTTTTCTGGAGAGAGATCTAATCGTCATTTTATTTTACCTACGTATTATTTGTCTTGAATGACTTACTGACTATTATTTTAGCTCATTAATTACTACCTCTATATTGCTACTTACAGCTTGCAGCAGTATCAAGATTATGACGACCTTAAAAATGAAATATTGGATATAAGTTGTTAATGCAATTTATTGTTACTGTGTGTCCACTGCTTTTCACCATTTTTCTAGTACAAACGCGTCTTTACCATGGGACCTCTATTAATATATAGACCAGTAAGGAAAAAGTCTTGTTTAATTTTCAGCTTTACTATCGTAAAAAGAGTTTTACTATAATATTTTGGAAATGAAATACTACGTCATTTATTACAATTATTTCACTCAAATTCTTACTGAATAAATGTTTGTTGTGAATATCATAAATTTATAATATTTTCTGATTCCCAGGTACTACTTCGACAACACCTTTCGTACGAACTACCAATACGATAATCCCTAATGAACGACTACGTCACTGTCTATCTTTTCCAGTACCACACAGCATCAGAAAAGGAAGAAAACAACAAGACTGGAACAAGTCGTTGGGGCGCTAGGATCCAAACAGAGGCCTGTGGAACGCCAGACAACAGAAAATAATTGCACAAAAGTCAAGTGGGTAATTGGCTGCAGGGCGAGCGAAACTGGAGTACGCCTCAGTCGCGATGTGAACTAAGAAGAGAAAGAGGAGGAGGAGACGAAGAGGAGAAGGAGGAGATGAGAAGGAGACGACAGTGCGAAAGACAATTGCTTCTCGACTGAAGCGTGGAGCGAGCGACCAACGCCTCGGCTTTTCCAACCAAAGGGTGTCGGAGCGAGAAAGCAGTTGCTGGCTGAGACGACGTGGCACTGGGTCATGAGTGAAAAGGACGCTTCGTTCGTTTTTCTTTTTCAGTCGACTCTGTGCGAGGTTCTATTTGTGGGTCCTTCAACGAAATCAACCACTAGTACTACCGCGGAGTATATTGCTTTATTTCACGATGGCTTGTGGAATCGATTGACCTTCTCAACTCACTGCATACCGTTCTATCTTTTACTTTATGAACCAGAAAATTACAAACAACAATACAATTGTCCATCTGCATTCCTGCAGAGGTATACAAACATCAGTTGTTACATCTCATACTTATACTAAAAACGTATAACTGACTATTTACATATGAATAATTTTCAACAAATTAAATGACGTGCCCTCGATCTGTACTTTTATGCATTTTATACAACCCATTATGTAAATTTCTATTTTACAGTTTGTGATAATTTAATATTTCAGATCATTTGATTGTAAAGTTTGATTGCATTGGCTGCATTGAAGTTTGATTGTAATGATATGGACAATTATTATTTTCTCTTATCTTAAAATAGGTATGTCAATAGTACCTAGATATGGAAGGATTTATAGAAAGTGACAAGGATTATTGTGAGTTCAAGAATACTCAATATGTCCATATAATTCCAAATGTCATAAACGATCTATCGGGATATGATGGTAAAACTTTACGCCGATTTTCCTAAGATATGACAAGTAATTCTTCTGATAACATTTTGAAGCCCCCTCCCAGAGCTGCTAGGGCAAAACTTTAATTTTTCGTAATTTCTCAAAATCTTAGCTATTTAGAGGTACAGAGTTTCGGTTCAAAATAATGGAAAGAACAAATTCGTGCACCTAATGCCAAAATTATTAGACGTACATTTCATGAAATCCATTTTCATCTGGATCCAGTTATCACAAGTGTTTTGTTGCGTTTCACCAAATAACAGAAATTTAATGGCTCGTCATATCATTGGAAGATATTTTTACAGCGGCTTATTTTGATTCTTCTTTGAACATTCCAACAGATGTATAGACCGCACTACATTTAGAATGTGCTACTTTCAAGAAGAAAGAAAAGAAAATATAAATAAACTAGGTAACTATAAAAAATGAAACGTTCATAGAAAAATATTGTTTTATATTTTACGCTTCACGGGATATGAATAGAAAGACTGCAATAGACTACTATTTTGCAAATAATGTACACGAATTTACGACAGCTACAAAATTAATATTTTTCTCTCAGTATCAAAAGTTCCCAGTTTCACTATCAATTGAATATGTTAGGAAAAAATTAAATGTGGTTCACGTTTTTTTCATAACTAGTGAAAACATCCTCTTAATATTATTTAAATTCATGAGTAATAGTGATGGTTGAAACCTTGTGTTGTTATGAATATAAGTATTAACAAGATACAATTGTTGTTAAAATTTTAAAAATTTATGAGAAATAATAATGAAATATTTAAGAAATTAGTTTATTATCAGAGATGCTATTAAAATTTATATTTAAATAACAAGTTTATGTTTGATGGTACATCGAAACGTTTCATGTTTAAAGTAGTAAATTTAGTAAGAGATTGGTAAGAAAATAACAAGTATTGGAAAGAAAATTGCGCTTTTCCACTTGGGTTCATCAGTCAAACAAAATTTTATTGGAGAAAAACTACTCAATCGAGAAATTTCATTCGCAGATATTAAACTTATCAACGCTAGCAGTAATTCACATACGCTTTTATATTTGTATATTGCATTTATTTTAAACTATAAATAAAGACAAACTTACGAAATTACGTGATATGTTGGAAAAACATTACGAAAATTTCTTCGTGAAGCCGGGTGTTCCACATGGTTATTCTAGAGACAGCAGTAAAACAATTCATACACGATCACTTCAATGAAACCAATGAGTGAGAATGAGTATTTTACGATCGATGTGGCTGGGAGAAGTGAAATGGCGACGTCCTGTGCTAGGTTAGGAGGAGCTTCGAGTGTAAGGGATGAAGAGGGAGACGCAAGGTTTGTGGGCTTCACAAGGGCGCATCCGGGTGTTGTCGTAAAGAAGCAGTAAACGACAAGGGCAGTAACGACTGCGAGGTGCACCAGGTGCTGCCCCTGTCGGGGATTTCCCAAATTCTCACTCCCTTTGATCGTTTTGCTTCCTCCGCTTGTTATTTTTTTCTCCTTTATTTCTTTTCTTCGAATGCATTACAAACCGCAGGATTTTGCGTTTTATTGTCAACAATGGAATCTTGTATTTCTTGGAAGTGTTTATCGTCGCATACAGCAATCACTACGCTCAAGTATTGACTATTAAAGGTAAACTAAAACCACTTAAAATCCTTTGCAAGTTTTCAAGAGAGTTTGACACAAATCTATGCATGTCTATAAATTATTTGCGTGAAGAAAAATGGAGAGAAGTTTACAATTGCCAAAACACCGACAACAAATCCAATGTATTTATCTCAATATTTCTAAAACATTTCAACTCTAACTTTCCATAAAACGCAAGTTAATTAACACACAGAAATACAATACATGGATCACAAAAAGGGTAAGAATTTCTTCAAAAGAACGCCGTTTGAATTATATTTCAAAACTCTATAACCAACCATGATTATTTTCGTAAATATAAGACTATTCTTCGAAAAGTAGTCTATGCAGCTAAAGTTATAGACAACAACAGGCGGGTACGAAAATCGAACAACTGGACGAAATACATGTAGAATATTGTTAAAAATTACACGTCTACTTCTAAAAATCGCGAAGAAAATATTTATCTACTAAAGAATGGCAAAATCGTATCAAATCCTCAGGACATCGCAAATTTGTTTAATTCTTACTTCTCAGAAGTAGGTGAAATAACTAAGTCAATATATCCAAATCAATGTTCTCCAATTACATCCACCCACGTACCCAATTCTGTGTTCACTTCCGAAACTAACGCCAGTGAAGTCATGAGAAACATCAGCTCATTAAAAGCAAATTTTCCACAGCCATAAATTTTCATCAATCACGAAATTCTCCTTTCCAAATTGCATTCTTCAGGCATTCGTGGACTTCCTTCTTAACGTCTTATTTAACACGACATATGTCGACAGACCGAAATATCCTATACTAAAAATGAAGTACTGTATTTCGTTGTATTTCGGAAACAAAGTCACTTACTTGCGGAATAACCCAAGGTTCAGTTCTCGCTACTATATTTTACGTGTACATGTCATTATTCACATCAGATTGCAAAATGGTTCTATTTGCTGATGACACTAATTTACTATGTAAACTCGCCAACGCTCAAAAAGTTTTGTCTAACCTTTCGACTTGGTTCCATGCAAATCGTCCCTTTGTAAACACTGACAAACAGTGTTTATGTCATTTCACAATAGTATCACAAAATTTTTACCCCAGGTTTCACTTTCTTTAAACGGAACACAATTAAAAACTGTTACGAATACAAAATTCTTAGGTCTCTATATTCAGGACAACCTCAAATGGATTTGTCACGTTGACAATCTTAATTCCCAATTAAGCAAATTATGTTGCGCATTCCAAATCTTAGTTAACTAGATAGTCCACATATTTCCCGTTGCGTGTATTTTGCAAACATTTTCTCCCATTGACTTTACGGCATTATTTCCTTGGACAATTTCGGTCAGAGCATTCAAACTTTCAGAATTCAGAAGAGGATAGTTCGGATAATTTGTAAATCTCACCCCTGATACTCCTGTAAACCTTTATTTAAGGAATTAAATATCTTAATACTCCCTGCGTTTATATTTATGAAACGGTTGTGTTTGTTAAGACCGAATTACTGAAGTGCCATCCTTTCTTTATACGAAACAGTCTCGTTCACGAACACAATACTCGCAATAGGAATAATATACATCGCCCTAGAGTGTCAACCATTCTTTTCCAAAAAGGACCATATCATTCGGGAGTCGTTCCATATAATTCCCTCCCCGAAAATATAAAAGTTATTATTAAATTGAATTTCTTCAAATCCGCGGTTAAAAACTACCTCTTGCACCAGTGCCTCTGCAAAGTAAAAGAATTTATTGATTTTAATAAAAGTTAAATCCGTCTTGTACTTTATCACGCCATTGCTGTAGTATTTTTAAAATAACTTATAACAATTTCAAAAACTTTTTTCTTGCATGATTGTGTTGTCTTATGGCTCATATTAATTTAGTTTTATGTGTACTCAACTCTGGCACGGTTGTGTACATAAATTCTGTAGCCCCATCCTGGCCCGGGTTTTTCTCCGTTTTTTCTTCGGGTAGAGGCGGATTTCTTATACAAGTTCTCTAGGTTTTCGTCTAGGGGCGCCTTTATTCAAACAAGAAATCGTAAATTAAGTGTTATTTCAATTCTTATGATTTGTAAATACTATACTCAGTGTAATCTATAGTTCGATAATAATTGGTAAATGTAAAATATTTTTTGTTAAATTACAAACATGTTGATATTTTAATTGTATTATAACTCCTAGCTATCTTTTTATCTCATCTAGGAATTTTTGCTGAATTTTTTTCAATCCGCTTCCGCCTTAGGGCCCTTGATCGGAATTGCTGGGATGGTTCTTTGCTTGTTTCCGGAGAGTAAATTAGTTTATTGTCCTCCACGTGGTCATACGTAGTTTGTACTGTTTTTTGACAATAAATTGATTATGGTTATAGACGACATTTGTTGATGACTTCCACTTTCTGCGTTTCGCATTTGTGATAGTAGAATTTTACAATGTTGCTCGCCTTCAATGCTTAAAGAACAAAAAATTGTGAGAAGAAAATGCTAATAATTAATGACACCAAGAAAATACTTCTTGTATTTTAAATCTTATTTCATTCTAGATCCTTATATCTTTCCTTCGTTTCGGACTTATAATACACTTCTTTCTATTTTTTTAAATTTTTTCTCTTAAATTGTACATCTGTAAGAAAAAATTATTCCACTTTTAATGCATTCCGAAATATTACTTCGACGTTTTACAAAAAATTATCATATTAAAATTTTATGGACCTAGTCGAACCCATTGCTGTTGTTTTGGGTAATATTCACGTATCACCCTTTCGCACAACTGTTGGTCTCGAGAGCAAAGAATTGGTACAGAAGAAACGTCGCAGATTCTCCTGGTGTGGATGTCAAAAGTGCAATACTCAATCAAGTGGTACTATTTTCTTTCGCAATGCTGGTTGCAGAAAACTCTTATTGCTTATGAGGTGGCAGTGAAATTTAGAGTATTGATCGCGTTCACTTTAAGACAAACTAAAGCTAGAGTAGGAATAAATAATGAGCTACGTAACGAATTTGATGTTGAATTTGATGATAATCGTATAAAGGACACGAAAATGAGAAGGAGAAAGGTGGATAAATGGGTAATGAAGGTGGTTTTTCGAATTTTCAGACGGTGGTCTTTGTATTGTTTTGAAGGTCAAGCGTGCATAATTATATTATAGTTGGAATAAAAAAGAAAATTTTAATTCCAAGACACTCTTCTTCGTGTAGATAGATTACTCATTTCTATTCTANTCGTCTAGATAGATTACTCATTTCTATTCTAAAGGGGTGTCATCGGAACCCTTTAAATAGTCAACGACTTCTACATTATTATTCCCATCAACGTTTTTCATTAACCCTACATTCATTCCACACAAACACAATCATCATGTTACACTCCCCAGCAATCTCCAACTAAGCGGCAAATCCGCAAGGCGGGCGACCAAATCCTGAAAATATTCGTCAGCGTGGAGTGTGTCAGCGTCGGGTCTCGCGTGCGAATAACTTCTGCCATTCCATATGTGGCATATGTGAAAGTCGACGCGCAATATTACCTCACATGCGGCATTTGCTTAAAAAAATTCATGTTGACTCTTCTGGAAGGAGACGATAGCGATGGCTATCGAAGGAGGATACCCCTCTCGCTTTGCTCTTTGCTCATGGCCTAAGACCACATGACTTGAATGACAGTTTCCAATGTTTGCAGTCGTCATTTGTTTAAAACTCATTCTTGTTATATCAATACACTTTTGTTCTTCTTCTGGGCACTGTGTATGTGCTTTGGTTGCGTCATGTAAATTCATTCGTTGTAAAACATGTTTCGCTATTTACAAATAAATAAAATTTGTATTGAAAAAATAAAACGGATGAGAAATCATTGTTAATTTCTTTCTTATTTCATCTTTTTAAACAATTCAAGTCTGTTACAAATATAATGATTCAATTCAACAAAAATTTCCGTCTTTAAATTACACTGAATCATCATATGATGCTGCATGGACTGAGCATAATATATTTTGAAGTTTCTTAGTATAAATGTAAAACACAACATTTTTCATTACGTATTGTGAATATGAATAATAATAAATCATTGAATAATCTACGCTTCAACTATAAGAGCTTGTCCGGCATATTATTATAGTTTCCATACATTTCAATCATTATCAAATTAACGAAATTATTTCGTAGTAATTCCAAAGTATAACCTTGCATTTGGAGTAATAATTAAAAAAAAAATATTCTTTTGAATTTACAATTTTGTAGAAATTTATTTGACCTCTGCACAGATTAAAATGGGTTAAAACATTATATACCAAACTGACGGATGTGCAAACCTGTAATTGTGTTCTAACTTCCGTATAAACATATTAAACACATTGGTATAAAAGTATTTTATAAATCACTGGAAATTTTACTAAAATATTAAATAATTTTTTTATAGATCAGCTAAAAATTGATTAGCATTTTTCTTTTCATTTGGGGATATTTAAAAATGTATTCTTTTCGTGCTTCAATATACAGGGAAGGAACTTAAAACACAGTCGAACCAAAAGGAAGAACTCTGTTTTTTCTAGAATAAAAAGGGGGAATTTCGAGCGTCATTAGTCCTCTCATTGGTTCTTCCTTGCAACGATCTTTCACGTGCCTTCCGCTAATGGGACAAGATTTGTTAAAAGAAGAAGACTAACGAAGAAGCGCCATTTCACGTCACAGCGATGTTACGTCGTGAAAAGTCACTCGCTGAAACAAAAGACTTCAATATTTACCATTGAGCAAAGGAAAGAATGACAAAGGATTTCATAACAATGGAGATTTTCTGAGTAAAATTTTCAAGAATTCCCTGGTTTCATTTTGTGACAAATTTTAAATACCAATGTGCTCGAGCTTCGCGCAGATTAAAATTTCGTGTGGGACATTTCAGCTATTTCATGTCTTAGCTCATTTCATCCTCGTCGAGTGATCATCAAACATTCTTAAGCTACCGTTGGTTATGTACTAAAACAATTTATCGATTGTTGGATCTTCAAAGTGAATGAAAGGGAATTGTTAAGCGGGTTGCGTCATATCTTTTAAGGAAATAACGTATGTTTACCAGAAGAGAGATTATTTTTTAAGATGGTGGGAAATATTCGTGATATATTTTCAAATTAATTGAATGTACTGAAGGTAAAGGAACTAATTAGTACCCACAGTCCAACAAGTTACGACTTTTAACATTCTGTTGGAAGAGGTTAAGAAAAGTCAACACACGTTTCACGAAGATTCTCGAGACTCCAATATAACATACTAGGTAATACATGCGACGT
The DNA here is from genome assembly GCA_002313205.1 of Laupala kohalensis. Classification (NCBI taxonomy): domain Eukaryota; kingdom Metazoa; phylum Arthropoda; class Insecta; order Orthoptera; family Trigonidiidae; genus Laupala; species Laupala kohalensis. The sequence continues at coordinate 429,327 of NNCF01134179.1, read as the reverse complement.
CGATGTCAGGCGTATATGGCTGTTAATGGTCAGGACTTTGAACATGTGTATAATATCTTGTTGAAATTTGAACATTTATATCCCGTATTAACAGTATTGTTAATAATCCATTTTTAATTCCATAATAAAGCGCTTTTCACGCGTTTTTGTCTTGTGTTCTTTTTGTAGTTTTATCTCCTCAGGGAGACATTTCCGGACATGTGATCTTGAATAATTTTTGTTCCCACTAATGTGCTTTATCACCTCTTCAATTTTTTACGTAAAGTTATGAGATATTCTGTATAAAGTTAGGAATGTTTTTGTTTGTATAAATATTAATTAGGGATGAAAATAGATAACATTTGTTGGGCACTTGTGAAATCTCCAGAAACAGTCTAGACGAGTCAACGCGCTATATTTACTCTATATTTACTTGTTAATCACGAAAGTGAAATCACGCGTTTCTCATGAATGCGCTAAGCGGTTGAATAGGTTACGTATTCACTGAGTATCGATATGGTAAATCGAGCTGAATGAAGTGAGATAATTTTATACAGATACTACATGCTTTTTATATAGACATTTCATTTATCAGACTTCGTAAAACAGCTTCGAGGATCAGACGAATTCAAATATCCGGATAAGTTCATTTACTAAACAAATAAATGAGTAAATACCTCTCTGTTGGTTAAGAGGTCAGCATTTTTGCTCACCACCAAGTCACTTCGGGTTCAATACCGGTGGGGTCAGTAAAAATATGCAGCTTTTCATATTAATGTCCGACTTCATATAGCTGTGACAACTAAAACTGAACATGCATAATAGGTCCATCGAGCTCTATTTTATCTAATGCTTTTCATCTACCGGCATAATAATGCGTACAAATGTGACTTCGTAAAACGGGTAAATTGTCAGGAAGAAGCCAATTCAAATTTCACGTCGCCGGGCGATTTCATTTAGTAAATAAATAAATCAACACATTTTCTTTGTACCTAGTAACTTATAAACTCAATAATTTTTCAAAATCAATTTAATTAAGTTCTGTAAATTGTTTTTTTTATCATGGTTAAATTTTTTATTTTTAAAAACGAAAATAGTTCTTGCTTTTCTCTGCTCAGAACGAGATTCCATGTATATTTTGCAGATTGAAACCAGAAAAAAATTGGTTCATCAATAATTCATGCATCGAAGCATATCCAACATTTATAGAGAATGAAATATCATTTTCAATATACAGAATTCTCAAAAGACATCGCAATATCAAAGTAGAGAGAGCATAAATACAAAGAAATGCTCGTGGAAAATATAACGTATTATTTTCATCCGTAAACAAACAACCTGATTCTCAGNGAAACCAGAAAAAAATTGGTTCATCAATAATTCATGCATCGAAGCATATCCAACATTTATAGAGAATGAAATATCATTTTCAATATACAGAATTCTCAAAAGACATCGCAATATCAAAGTAGAGAGAGCATAAATACAAAAAAAAAGCTCGTGGAAAATATAACGTATTATTTTCATCCGTAAACAAACAACCTGATTCTCAATGCAATATTTTGAAGTGAGACAGAACAGCGTTTCTTTCGTATTTTCCACACAATACAATTATCTTACCACAAACTAATAAATGTTCTTTGCGAAGAACAAAGATCTCTGAATCACATTACTCTTCTTATATTGAACATTACTAAATGCAAATTGTTTTAAAATTCGTTAGCAGAATATAATAAGTTTTTATCATGTTGTTGTCTATCTGTCGATAAAACTTGTTAATTTAAACTTGAACATTAAATGTACCATATTTAAAATAATACATTCAAGTTAATACGTTTCATCCACGTCAGTTTATAACAATATTTATAAACATTGGGGGGGGGGGCGGAGTCGAATATTTCTTAGTGCGATGAGCATTGAGCAAAATATTCATCTACAACCATAAAAATAATTTCACTTAAAACTCGAATTAATATGTAACTGCATCCCTGTACCAATCCTTGCACTGCTGTAACTAGAAAAAATTTCTCTGGTGTTTTATACATTATTTCCGTTCATATAAGAGCTTTTTAAAGGTTTTTTTCATACTTCACAAGTAATCTGAGTATATCTTTCTTCCTACGTGAGTTCACCCCCCACTGCGAGGGGAAATTTTTACAATCAATTTTTTAATGGTAATAACACCATAATCCTTCGTTTAGTGGCTCTCTATAAACTCAAAAAGATTTAATGAGGAATTGATAATTCATTCGTTTACAAGTTAAGAGAATTTTGTTGTGATTTCTTAGTATGAACTCAGGGTGTAATGAAACGTGTAAAAAGATACACAATAGAAATAAATCATCATAGCATTTGAAAAGAAAAGAAAAAAATATTTTTGGATTAATGTCGACTAGCTTTGATCCCTAATCGTGTTACGTTTGTTCGCTTCAAGTGATACGTCATTAACTTTTCTGGCAAATAAAAACCTTTTTCTTACTGCATAATTCAGGGCTGCACAAATGATAGCGTTAATTGCTTATTTTGTGCTGTACTGTATGTTAAAAAATCTCTGGTTCATACCCAGTCAATATCCTTTGGAGGAGGTTTGCTGTTACCCGTTTATAAATTGTTTTTGCCATATATTTGATAAACATTTATAAATATCAATAAAGTTATATAGATATGACAGAATTCGTAAAACGTACCTTATTCGTTGAAATACATTTTTTTAAATCTTGCGCAGTTTTCTTCGTCAGTTTTGCAAAAATTTATATGTAGGATTTTAAGGCGACCAGAATATTAAATGGCATTTTCCCCTCGTTGAATTATCAAAGACGTCGTATGAAATTATGTTTATGATTTTATGTGCAGTACACGCTTAGTAATTTTTAATCCGCGGAAATCCTAATCCCATACAATTACATAAAACACGCTGTGAGAGTGAAGCAGAAGGGATCGCCTAAGCGAAGCGATGCGTCGGTGTGTGGCGGCGTGCGTTCCGAAGGGGCAATGCAAGCCGGCGCTCTCACAGCTTGAACCGCTACTCCGCCACTGACGCCGCCGCCACCCCCACTCCCACCCCCACCACCCTCGGAGGCGGTGGGGGCGTCGACAGAGGAGCCCTTAAGCCTCAGCGCTGCTGAATAAATCAGCACGCTCGAGGGCATTCTTTTGTTTCCGGCGCGCGGCTGGCCAGCAACACGAGTGTTGGAGGCGGAGTTGAGGTGGAAAGGGGAGTTGTTAAGAGGAGGAAGAGGTGGATAGCGGTGATGGAGGATGAAAGATTACGACGGGATTGTAAAGGATGTAGGTTTTGAGCATTTCGATGGAAAAATTATATTTTTTTAGTGTTACGGACATCTGGTCGTAATAATATGTAGAAAATAAGCGATTGTGTTAAGTTTGTGTGTGAAAATTTGTGAGGACGAAGACCTTCAAGGAGTGTATGGGGAAGACTGGGAAATTAATGAGGTGGAGTGGGTGAAGAGGGGAAGATTATTTTCTCCCACTACATAGTTGAGTAGGAGAGCGCCGATTGAAGTGGGGTTTTCAGCTGATGTTTCCCTCACCTACTCCAGATCAAGATCCGTTTAGTATAGTAAGTTACAAGGCAATCCAACAAATCTTTCTCCCAATTATTTCACCCAAGTCAATTTTAACCTTGCCATAAGACATTAAATCAAAACAAAAATAATCAATTAAGGAAAATAAAACGTCTTTTCCTCGCCATATTAATCTTTTTGTAAAGAAAAAAAGACACGTCTGTTCGTTTACGTGAAGAAAGATACGTCTCCACACAGGAAATGAAGGCATGCGAGAGTAAGAAGGAATGAGTTTCAACAGCGAAAATGATTGAGGGAGCAAGCAAAGGATATCATACAGGTGATCGATGAAAAGGTTGCAGGGAATCGGAACGTTTTTCGAGAACCGCAGAGAAAGAGTGTATGAGGAGTGAAAGACAATAACGTTGTCCACAAAGTAAGAAAAAGGAATTATTCAAGATGTCAGTACAGCGAGGAAGCGATAAGGATAAGGGACGTTAGAAAATTAATCTTAGTGTTTTCTTTTGGAAGGTAACAATATACCTCATTATGGATACTGTATGTTTAAAATTTAAAGAGAGAGATCATTACAATACAATTAAAAATTACTTCATTGTAAAAAACACATTTAATAACTTACACGACTAAAACAATGTGACAAACCATTGTTCATGTACTATATTAAAAACAACTATATTTATAGACATTAAAATTGCAATGATCATAATTATAATTGTATCATAACAGTAAGATACTAATGAGAGAAACAATAAGATTTCTAACTATAGAAATAATTTTAGTATTACGACAATGTAAAGGTATAAGAACATAATGATAAACATAACGATTAATTTTATAATTCATGTATGTTGAATACCATTTGAAAAAACAATCTTTGGTATTAAAAAATATCATTCTTGTATCAGGGAATTCTGGTCTTATTTGGTACCCAAGACAAAGAGCTTTTAATTATATATAATTGCATTCACGGAAAAAAAATATTTTTATTGTTATTGAATTTGTTTCTTCAACTATATTTCTTCTTTTTAAGTTTGTATTGAACGCGCTTCGCTGACACCCAAAATAAAACTGACAAAACATAGCTGAAAATGACCAAAGCAAAATATATTTCTTCATGTGACGACAGACTGTTTAAAAAGTAGGAAAGTGTGAAAACTAAGAATCAAACCAAATATACCACATTAGGGAACTTGTGTCTGTTCAATCAAACGAAAATTGTGTTTATACTGCTGATGAGCAAAACCAGCGCATAACCATTAGTCGTCCGCTGGCACCATCGTTCTGTGAGGTTCTACAGTTGGCACGCGATATATGCAGTTGTGTTATTGGATCCATTGTCTATTAGTAGCAAAGTTTATTGATGTGCACTGGCGTAATGAGTGAATTGCTTAAAGAGCTGGAATATACACATAGCAAACATTGTACTATAACAGCAAACGAATGTTCGTCATAGTAGGTTACGTTTTTCTGAGTGCAAAAATATGCAACAAGTCGTACATAAAGAGAAGTAATTTTGTATTTTTTTATGTTGAGGAAACATAATGAACTTATCTTCCAAAATTTTAATTTATATTTTATTACAAAGTAGACAAATTTTGGGGAGCTTAACCCATCATCAATTGGATCTACAATAATAAACAATGTAAATAATCAAGAAATTTAAACTGTATAATATAGAATTTAAAAAGAATGAATGAACATAATAATAGAAAGAAAAAAATACTGTAAAATATATTGTAATAAACTTACCCATGAAACATTGAATTATTTATCTTGATTCCGTCTCAATGACATTAATTGAGATGTCTTTATTCAATCAGAGTATTCAGAAAAACACTGATGGATTGAAAATGGACAACGGTCATGTAAAAATAGATTTGACAATGAGTGTAAGACGGAGGAGTAGATTAAGGACTAATAAATTTAAAATATTGTTACACAAGAGAAATATCAGAATGAATGGATAATGGTCTTGTGTAAAAGGAGATGTACATGCAAGGGGAAGATAACGGCCAAATAAATTTAAAATGGTGCTGGTTATTACTGAAGTTTCTTCATTGAGGCGAAGGAATGAATCATTATTCAAAGCTTTCAAATTTCGAGATTTTCGTAAATTTTATAATTTGGGACTTTTGTTCTCTAAATGTACAATTTTAAATTGTGAATTTAGGTCAAGAGAGTGATTGAAATTGTTAAGGTGAATTGCGAAGGCTGATAATTCAGTATTGCTCCTCCAAACCCTTGTGTGTCCATTCAATCTGATTCTTTCTTCCAATTTGTCCGACATAGACAGAATTGCAATCATTACAATTAAGTTTATATATCCCATTTGTATCATAAATTGACAAGCGGTCTTTGTTTTTCTGACAGAAATTTTCCTTAAGTATCGCCAGTTTTGTAACTCATTCGTAAATCATTAAATTTGTTCAACCGTCATATTTTAATCGTGAAAATTAACGCAAAATTCGCACAAAGCAGATGAAAGAACTTCCTCGTCAATTAAGTAATAAAAAGTGTCAAGAAACACCTTGAAGTGAACAATACGTGCTGAAATTTTGTTATTTTGGCACTAATATTTTTTCTTAAATCTCCATCGATATTAACAAAAAAGAAACTCAATATTTATAGGGGTTGTTTTGTATTGCATTGGTGATACTATTCAATACTAAATTAATTTCTTCCCTTCATTAATAGACTTAAATCACGAACTGATACATTTAAAATTTAAAGAACCTATTTTCTTGAAATAATATAGGAAATTTAACATAATGAAATTTATTTTTTGACAAGTTAAAAATTATAATTTGAACTCCCTTTGTACGTTTCGAAAGACTCGTGGCGCATTACAAGTTTTGACCAATATAGATTGTCTCATACCAACCATATTCCCAGAATAACAATATAAGTAATGTAGTGCAGAATACTAACTTTATATATATATATATATATATATATATATATATATATATATATATATATATATATATATATA